>JAVJIF010012057.1:0-200798 GCA_038442645.1 Agave tequilana | reverse complement strand
CCTTCTCTTCCTCCAGCCTCTCCAGCTCCTTGCTAGCCTCCTCTTCATCTTCTCTAACCGTTCCTCAACTTCTTCTCTTGGCATGTGGGCGAAAAACCTCCCCAATTTGGAACCTCACCTCATCCTCATCGGACAGGATTAGCTCGTTACCCGCATCTTCCAAGCTTTCATTTAATCCTGCAGCAGCACAAGTGCATCGACACCAAGCAATGAGTTTGGAATTACAAGTTGCAAAATCCACACCTGTTTCTTTTTTCTGAAGAAAAATAAAGAGTTCATGGCGTAAGATGCATGGCTAAACTAGTCCTTGCATCATAGTTATGACTCCTTAACAACTAATATTATAATAACAAATCAAATAGTAAGTTAAAGTTTTTAAAAAGGGAAAAGACTGGTGGAGATATAATAACTAGGTTGTAGTCCTGCAGAATACAATTCTACCAAGCATTTTCAAGAAAAAAAGAGGATTAACCATCCAACACAAAACACCTTCAGGTAAATTGTGTCCTTTACGTCTGGCAGGCAGCTTATCGGCTCAGACAGACACAAGTACTTTTGTACAACAAAACACACGTCAGTTGCTGATTGGTGCGTCTCAGCTTTTTGTGCTTGATTCACAAATGACTGATTCGCTCACTTCTATGCAACCAGGCTTGCAAAAAACTACTGCTCCATTCAATAAACACTGATATACATGTTCCAGTGAAACTTGTGGAACGTAATCTTAAAATTCTTCATATAACCTCAAAGGATGAATATATGATTGCTCGCCAAACAAAACTTTTGGGGAGTCAAAGATAAGTGTGCATTCATTTGCTATTAGCATCAGTGATATAGTAAATAAAACCCAAGGCGACAGTTTCTAACTTTACCTCAAAAAGAAAAGGATGGGATCACAGGAGGAAGAGGAGGATTGGTGGGTGCCTTGTCTTTTTTAAGTCAACAAGAACAATTATAATTTGAGCAGATTTTTTACGTGGTCCATATTTAGAAATAGACATATACAGATAAATTGTTAATTGCCAAGTATGGTAGATGTTTTTCCACAATGTTACGTAGAAACCACCAATTCAAATGGTATAGATTCAAAATGATGTTTATTATCCGTGGGCGAGGATTATAAATCCTCCTATTTTCATCTAATAAACAGTATTTAAGTACTTCAAACACTTGCAAGTAGCCAACATTTGTTTAAGAAGATCTATTTGTGAGTTATTTAATGGTAAGATGAACAGAAATTTAGCTGTTCTGCATTGTCAACTAGAATGTCAGCAACTGACAACTAACATCTGCAATAGTATGGGTTTTAATCTTGATGCAAAATGACAGAAGTGTCAATGCCTTGAACCGGATCATGCCCACGACCCCCGCAAGACATTCCCTTGAACCCTTCTCACATTTCCCACCTCTCTCCAGCACTCCTATCCATCCTCTATTTCTTGGCACTCCACATCTCACCTCCATCAAACTCCTTTCAACCCTTCCCAGCTACCTTTTCTGAAAACCTGACATGCCATCGTTGAAGATCACATTATTTGTTGTCAGCTCGAGGATGGTCAGCACAGCAGAAGATGCTTGAAATGAGGAAAACAAACCTCAATTCCTCATGTCAACAACAAGAAAAGGGAAGCAAAATAAGTAAGAGCCCTACTTAAAGCCCATATGAAGTTCAGGTAGGGGTGCAATCGACAGACGCGCTTTAGAGACAGATATTAAATTAGTCAAGTGTAAAATTACTATTAGCAATTCTTTTTTTTTTAATCAAATTTAGTTCGAAAATTCTAACATTTTAATTTTAAACTCTTGCACAAAGACAATTGAATCTTTGAAATTGGTCAATACTTGTCTGAATATACAGGTATCAACTTTGAAATGATGGACTGCACAGAGTCCTTCATGATTCACAAACTCAATTAAAGTTGACGAGTTTTTTCCTCGAAATAACTTTTAATCACAACGTAATTATTTTACTAAAATTAAAAAAAAAAAATCATGTATCTGCGTATTCGTATCAAATCTGATATTCATATCACTATAACCCCTGCGAAGGAAGCTTCCTTGGAGGAGGCCCTACGTGCTTTAGATGAGAGAAAAAGTAATATAAGTGTATCTGGTTAGTTTATCTGTAACCGTATCTTTTTTACATATTCGATTAGTATCCGCATCCGATCCGCTAATATTAATATGTATCTGATATCCGATTTTGACGGATACAAATATAATTTTTAACATCCGCCAATATCTATATTCATATCTGTATCCGAAGGTTGGGTGCGGATATGAATATGGTAAAAGTAACATTTGATCCGTATCCGATCTGATTGCACCCCTAGGTTCAGGTAATAAATTAGGACCCATATGCACCGGGTTTAAGCTAAAGGGTGTAACGATGGTGTTATAAGAACTCTTCTCCACTAGCTAGAGAGAAAATCTTCAATCTTAATCTAGTTGCATCAGGGCAATGGATCTGGATTCTACAAAAGCTATGTATGAATGATGTTTTCTATTCGCCTAAACCACAATACCTAAATAAACAGATCATGGTAGAACATCTAGTGCTGCCACTGAATGAGTGGAAATATCAATCCATATATAAGTTTCCGAGGTTTTATTGCTAGTTGATGTGTGATCAATAGAACTAGTGCAGATTTAAGATCTTAAACACTGGCCACCTTCATCTGGATGGTTAAGGAGGCATAGAAAGTAACATACTCGCATGCACTAAAACTGAGTCATAGATATTCTAATACCACTACGAAAATCCTAGCAATTCAATCAGAAAGAAAGAGTGAAATATTAACAATTCCTCAAAAGAAAAGACTGAAAATCAAAGGTCCAACTTAAATTATGCTTAGGAAATTATCAGTTGTGCTAAGAGGAAACAAGGTTATCCTACATACCTTTTAGTGATAGACTAACATATTACACCAAACCTGGATACTACAATTGGCAGGGTCAAGGCCTGAAAGCAGTGCAAATCTTAGGTGAAAATATTGTTGCTTATCAATTACGACAACAGCAAGAAATGCAGTTTTATATAAAAAAAACTAGCAAGACAACGAAATAGGGCAGCAAAAAATTGCAGTACACACCTCACAAAGTCTGATACTCCATTCTAGTACAACCACCAAAGTCACAGTTACTGAGGCATTATCATGACAGTTACCAAGGAACAACCAAAAAAAAAACAAGTATAAGTTCAAGCAAACACATTCAACTTAACTAAAAGATAAAACACAAGACTAATACCAACCATAATTTCAAAAAAAAAAAACTCTAAAAAACTAAGTTGGTGGTAGAGTTGGGAGTGTGGTTCCATTTTGCTCTCTGGTTTACATTATGCCACATGCAAATGTGATTCTTGTAGCAAATCATATCAATTTCAACTTTAGGCTCTTTTTCTAGACACTTTCCTAGTATACAAAGTATCTGAAGATTGCTCCTTAGAGGCATAATCTTACAACAAAATGCCAAAACAGTAGATCCACATACACCAATTGGCCTCTGGGTTTTCTGACATGAGCATCTCTTGCTCATAATCGCCTTGCCTAGGAATTTGCTCATGAAGAGTCATGTCGGTAGCTGATTGTAAAAATCATGGGTCAAATCTCTTGTAGAGCTCCCTCGATTTAGAGTTGCATTCTAACCTCATTCTAATGGGAAAGGGTCGGATAATGATGATGGTGACTAAAATACAAAAGGCTGGACAGTATTCACCTTGAAGCCATACATAGTTCTGCCATCAGTGCTCATTGAACTACTTTACAAGAAAATCCAATAACTTTGGCATGTATACAACTCAGGAAGTGTCCGATATCATCCATCAAGCTTCAGGCTATGGGATAAAATCATTAATCGCATATGCATGATGCCAAACTTTAGGGGTCAGCTACATGAATCCCTTTTCATCATTCAGCTGTCAAGGGTTAAAATAACAACTGACACGTCCTCTTCAACTGCCACCTTAGGTCTACCCTAGACCTCATTGTTCCCACCATCTAAGATCTTATCACTTATAACAAGTGCACTTGTGGTCCTCATTGCTAATTCCCAAACCAGGCCCCCTCATTTTATATTCGATAGAAGCTACATCTAATTTCTTCCAGACATGCTCGTTTCTATCCTTCTATTAGCTTTTTGCAACTCACTCATCACAACATTCTCGTGTCAGCTACACTCATTTTGGAATGAATTAGAGGTATCAAGTATAACATTATCTCCAAGAAATTAAATACACATGACCCCGAAAAAGCAGCTCTATTGGACAAAAGTCTAGGATTTTGCTTCAGAAAGATTATACTTGTTTTAAAAATTGAAAAAAATGTCTACAGTTGTTGATCAAGATAAATTGCAACTAAGTATTCTTCATTTAATTGTTGGATCTTGCCCTTACATGATTATATTTTGATCAATAAGTTTTGATGATAACAAAATAGTGTGTTGTGCATTTTGTACTCACATGTCTTGCAGAATTCTTGGACAAAATCTGCTGAAGACATGGCTCAATTTTTGAGATTAAAGAGTACAAGGACTTGAAGACATATTACACATTTCTTGTATTTTTCTATATTTTAAAATATTATTAAAAGTTTGATTCACACACACACACACACACTAATAAGTCGACTTATCAAATTCATCAGTCGACTTATAGTCTAATAGATTGATACATACATCACACTAGTCGACTTATACTTTTTATAAGCCGACTTATAATTCTCAACAGAAAGTTACAATTCCAACTTTTCTCAATCTAGTCGACTTATATTTTTTATATGTCGATTTATCAAGGTATTTTCTGTATCATAAGTAGACTACCCAAGATATAAGTTGATTAATATGACAGTTTCTGTTTGTTAAACAGTTGTGTTATCTTTTGAAATTTTGACCGTTTTCAATCACCTTTTCATTCAAATTCAAATGTAATAATTACCCCAACAGTCAGAATTCCTCAGTTATAAATAGAGATCAATTCTCTTTGATTTATTACACACAACATTTCAAAAATTCTGCCAAAGTAAATTCAGAATTCTGGCTTTCAAGAAAACTTAGAAATCTCTCTATTTGATTATTTTCACCCATATTCAAACTTTGTGAAAAACCTTAAGAGATACTCTAGGGTCTGTTTGGATTTAAGGAATTGGTGTGAAGTGAGGAAGTAGGAAGTAAGATTTATTTCCTTTAGGAAAAAGGGAAATGAGTAGTAAGTTTTCTGGTGTTTGGATGATTGTTGGGAAGTGTGGTTGGAAAATGTTTTGTCGTTTCCGGTGTTTGGATGGTAATGAAAAGTGGAAGTGGAAAAGTTGACCACAAAGTTGACCGCAAAATAATATTAAAATAAAAATTAATAAGAAAAATAAAAAATAGATTGTAATTAGAATGCAAGTGAGATTTACTTGACCAAAAAATTAACTGTTTTATGCTATAAACTTATTATAAATGAGATTTACATGACCACAAAATTAACTGTAGCACTCTGGAAGTGAGAAAATGGTTGTGTAAAAGAGAGATGAAAAAGGGAAATGGGGGTTTTCTTATTTTCCTTTTCCGGTGTTTGGATAAATAGGGAAATGAGCAATTATACTTCCCCACTTCCTCACTTCACTGTGATTCCTTACATCCAAACACGCCCTAAGTCTCTTATAGATTCACTTCCACAAACAATCAAGGCTTATAGAAATATTGTACTATTTCAAGGTCTTCTCAGTGTAAAAAGAGGTGTACAGATTTGGTAAAGGTGTTTGTCAAGTGGTGTACATGTGTGATTTTGTAGGCTTCAAAATTAGGATAAGAAAAATCTAAAGTGGGTTGCTTGGAGACTGGATGTAGGTAAAGAGGACTAAATCAAGATAAAATGTTTGTGTTTGCATTTTGATTTTATTTCTGTGATTGCCAATTTTCTTTCAAGTCACTAATATTTCTTGATAAAAAATTTATAAACACTATTCACTCCCCTCTAGTGTTTGTGATGGGGACATTTTAGCTCCACTTTTATTTGTATTTCAGTGTATTTTTACTGTATTTACTTGTATTTTCTTTTGTATTTGCTTGTATTTTAGTTGTGTAGTGGTGGTAGTTATGGCCATCATGTGTAGTAGTGGTGTAGTTATGAGTGTGTAATGTAGTGGGAAGTATGGGTAGTTGTGTGGTAGTTGTAACTTATAGCCTATATGAGGCATGATTGTGTATTTTGGGGATGATGAATGAAAATGAAAGTTCCCTACTTGCCTCTCTCTTTGTGTTGTCTCCTCTAATCTCCTCTCCTGTCTCCTCTCTTTCTCCTCTCTAATTGAATGAATGAATGACTATGAAATCAATGGCTTTCTCCCTTGCATGCTCTCTTCCCTCTAGTTCATCTCTTTTCCTAATCTTCTCTTCTATTCCCATGTAATCTTTTACTAGTTGCCCTTTTTCCATGCCTATTTCTCTTTCTGTTTCTTCCCTCTCTCGGATCCCTCCCTCAGCAACAACATAACAGTAGCAGCCGCAGCAGCAGGAACAGCAGGAGCAGAATTAGCAGGAGCAGTAGCAGTAGAAGCTGCAGCAGCAGTGCAGCCAGCAGGGAGCAGCAGCAGTAGAAGCTGCAGGAGCAGCAGAACAGCAGCAGCGCAGCAACAGAACAGCAGTAGCAGCAGGGCAGCAGCAGTTACAGCAGCAGAGCAGTAGTAGCAGCAGCAACATGCAGCAGCAGTATGCAGCAGCAGCCAACAGAGCAGTAGCAGAAAAAGCAGAGAAACAGTAGAATAGCAGATCCAGCAGCGGTAGTAGCAGAATCCAGCAGCAACAACTACAGTCCCTCCTCTGTCAACCACAAGTCCATCGACTGCCACTCCACTTCACTGCACCAAATAAAACGACCTTTCATGTCCACCGTTGAGTTATTTACATCCTTATCGGAGTACGACAACGAGTTCTTGTCTGTGAGTTTATTTCAACGCAATCTAATAATTAGTTGAACTACACATCGGTGAATTCATCTCTAAAATATTATCTCTATCTCATGTTGTTCATCATATCGTGAGATGTGTGATTCTACAATTCTTGTGATTGTTTATCTTTGATATTGTGATTGGAACTTGTCATGCATGATATAGATATTGTAATTAGATCTTATTGAGATTAGAAATGTTCAAAACTAGCATGCAATATTTTGTTTAACCCATCTGTTTGACATTACTAGTTTTTTATTGCTTTCCTGCCGAAGATCTTTGTATTTGGTGAAACGTGGCGAGTTTGATCATATTACTGATTCCCTACACGACACGCACCCGTTTCACATCAGTTTGGTATCAGAGCACAAGGTTTTAGGCAGGAACACCTTGCATTAAGTTAAAAAAATAAAATAAAAAAATGACTAGTGAATCCCAAACTGCTAACATGGACACCAACTCCAAAATCCTCGAAAAGCTAGATGAAATTTTGAGTTGCATAACTAGGTTGGATCAGGTATTCAAGTCCACTTCTTATCATCCTGCAATCCAGAGTAACAAGTGTCAGGGTCATGAGCACGTTGTGATCAATTGTCCAAGGCCAGTCATAGTAACTAAAGTTAAGGAACCATCTGTTACAAATTCAGAGTCCCTTCCTCCTTTACTGCAAACTCCTAATGTCGTTATCTGCCCTAGTCGTCAGCACCTTCCTCCTTTACTGCCAACTCCTAGCGTCATTATCTGTCCTAATCGTCAACACCTTCCTCCTCTACTGCCGACACCAAGCCCATTCATAGTTGCCACTGATAAACTGTCTAAACAGAGTCAGCTGACTCTGAAGAATTCATTTACCAGATGGAGAACCTGAAAACTATGTCTCTGACGAAGAAATCAGGGTGATGACATGAGAAATCTAGTACTTCGAGTCCTCTCGAGGTGATCCTAGTGCCTAAGGAGTTTAATGATGTCTTGTTTGAAGACCTCCTGCACAAGCTACCACCGACACGTGATATCCAACATGTTGACTTGACACCAGAGGCTAGCCTTTCCGACTTGCCACACCTTAGGTTGAATCCTACTGAGAAAACTGAACTTGAAAAGCAGGTTGATGAGTTGTCACTAGAGGGCAAACCACAATTCTTTATCCCAATAAATATCTCTGTTTATAAGGACAAGTTTTGGAACTATATAGTGACAAAAGATGTAGAACAGATCAAGGATTTTACAATCTATGGTCAATCTATATCCACAGACTTGAAGGGTACCGTTATGAAAGAAACTAATGTTCTACATATCATAAACTTTTCTGCTATTACGGTTAAACCTAGAGGTGCTTTCCTTCAGACTTTACCTGTTAGGATCTCACTTGACGTCGTTAAAATAACAGGTAAATTGCCACACACAGTTAGGATGATTCGCCTGATAATCCTTTTGATCGAGGTCGTGTATATTGTGACTACTAAACCAAGTGCCTAAAATTTTAATATCCAATAGAGAGTCAAAGTTCCCTAGCTAATTTTAGAAGACTCTTTAACAATAATAGGCACTAAGTTAAAGTTCTCTACTGCACTTCATTATAGAGTTTCTGAGTCTGCATTTTTTTAAACATCTGAGTCTGCATCATATTTTGCCACACACATGCAAGTTCTACACATGGGAAATCAGTGACACATTTGAACAAGCAACGCTAACTATAAGTTATGATCTGACATCAGGAAAGGAATTAAAACTTTTAGTGTTGACAATTTTGTGATGGTTCGGATTCGTCCGAAATGGTTTCTTTAGGAAACTGTTAAAGATTTGCATGCCCGTAGTGCTGGACTTTTCAAAATCTTAAAAGAATTTAAATTATAATATTTATGTTATAGATTTGGCATCAGTTTTATTTTCAATATTGAAGACTAAGTGGTTTACGTCTTGATTATCCATAAATAATTCACTGGTTGATGAGCCTTATCCTGAGCAATTTTTGAGTCCTTCACTTTCCCACTTCCAGATATTCATCCTATACAGCAGAGAAAATTGATAACATTTTAGATGATGAATTTACGATGCAGCTTGACTAGTAATCTGAGGTGCAAGAAATAAACTTACAGCAGAAAGAGAGCAGCTCTGCAGTTGACTCGACAGGGTCGAGTTCTCTCCCATCTGGGGAGAATTGATGGGGACATTTTAGCTCCACTTTTATTTGTATTTCAGTGTATTTTTTACTGTATTTTCTTTTGTATTTGCTTGTATTTTTTGTGTAGTGGTGGTAGTTATGGCCATCATGTGTAGTAGTGGTGTAGTTATGAGTGTGTAATGTAGTGGAAAGTATGGGTAGTTGTGTGATAGTTGTAACTTATAGCCTATATGAGGCATGATTGTGTATTGTTTGGGGATGGATGAATGAAAATGAAAGTTCCCTACTTGCCTCTCTCTTTGTGTTGTCTCCTCTAATCTCCTCTCCTGTCTCCTCTCTTTCTCCTCTCTAATTGAATGAATGAATGACTATGAAATCAATGGCTTTCTCCCTTGCATGCTCTCTCCCTCTAGTTCATCTCTTTTCCTAATCTTCTCTTCTATTCCCATGTAATCTTTTACTAGTTGCCCTTTTTCCCTGCCTATTTCTCTTTCTGTTTACTCTTCCCTCTCTCGGATCCCTCCCTCAGCAACAACATAACAGTAGCAGCCGCAGCAGCAGGAACAGCAGGAGCAGAATTAGCAGGAGCAATAGCAGTAGAAGCTGCAGCAGCAGTGCAGCCAGCAGGAGCAGCAGCAGTAGAAGCTGCAGGAGCAGCAGAACAGCAGCAGCGCAGCAACAGAACAGCAGTAGCAGCAGGGCAGCAGCAGTTACAGCAGCAGAGCAGCAGTAGCAGCAGCAACATGCAGCAACAGCTGCAGCAGCCATCATTAGCAGCAGCAGTATGCAGCAGCAGCCAACAGAGCAGTAGCAGAAAAAGCAGAAACAGTAGCAGAATCCAGCAGCGGTAGTAGCAGAATCCAGCAGCAACAACTACAGTCCCTCCTCTGTCAACACAAGTCCATCGACTGCCACTCCACTTCACTGCACCAAATAAAACGACCTTTCATGTCCACCGTTGAGTTATTACATTCTTATCGGAGTACGACAACGAGTTCTTGTCTGTGAGTTTATTTCAACGCAATCTAATAATTAGTGAACTACACATTGGTGAATTCATCTCTAAAATATTATCTCTATCTCATGTTGTTCATCATATCGTGAGATGTGTGATTCTACAATTCTTGTGATTGTTTATCTTTGATATTGTGATTGGAACTTGTCATGCATGATATAGATATTGTAATTAGATCTTATTGAGATTAGAAATATTCAAAACTAGCATGCAATATTTTGTTTAAACCCATCTGTTTGACATTACTAGTTTTTATTGCTTTCCTGCCGAAGATCTTTGTATTTGGTGAAACGTGGCGAGTTTGATCATATTACTGATTCCCTACACGACACGCACCCGTTTCACATCAGTTTGTGTTGTCTATTTTAGATCCTACATTAATATGAAATACATACATAAAAAGATCGGTCAAGAAACATACGAAAGTAAATGCCAATGGTCACTAACTTCCAAATCTATATAGCATAGTAATAAGCAAGAACCCTAAAGAATCTCAGATCATTATACGCGGCCATCTTTGTGAATACTTCATTTATTCTTTCAAAATCCACATTAGGGTAATCTTTCTTGCATATGCACCTCTTTCTAAACCTTTGACACCAATCAAGTATTCCTTCTTATAAGCATGATCTCAATAGTATTTTTGTATTACAAAAGCTACTCTCCTTCCTGTAACTCCTAACTTCTGTTCTAGCTAAAATCCAACAATAAGCCTTAATAGTTTATTTTGAGCATTGTCATCTCTAAAACACTTCTTGAAGCTGATTCATTACTCATTAGACTAAGTTCGAGTAGATAAAGCACTCTATACTTCAAGATATTTAAAAATCTAAGTTGCAGATGCATGCAGAGATCCCCAAACCACATTATAAGCACTTTAAAACTCATCAATAGACAACCTTCCTGAGAAGAAGATGAAAAGAAACCATGAAATAAATCCTTCTACCTGATTTAACAAAGTGAACTGTATCACACGTGAGGAGTAGTAACTGCAACAAGAATACTATTCTGTTATTTTTTCCTGCTTATATAGAAATCTTCACCCTCAACACTTATCTTCAACTTTCAATTTTGCTTCAAAACCTAAAACATCTTCAAAATTTTAGCTATACATCCAAGGGATGGTATGAGGTGATAGTTTCAGTATTTATATAGTATTGTTTTAAGGGTTTTTATGATATAAGTGCCTAAAATGGTTATCCCCCTGAGAATTCAAGTTTGGTCATTAGTCCCTAATGTCTGGAACGAACAAAGTTAAAAGAGTCCCTCTAGTTTGCAGTCATCCCAACTCTTGAGAATATTTCATTAATTGTAAGAGGCGGGCCCTGTTGGACAAAGATGCCCCCTGTCAGTTCCCAACCTGACACTCCACCACGTCCTCTCCAGAACTGAGCCCAATTCACAAGTTGGCCCTTTTCCAACATTAAGCATAGATGTAGGACTGAAAGAAAATACAGTATGGAACTTTGGCGTATTAGCAGACAAGTAGCAAAATATAAAATTGTGAGGCTTCGTTCATAACCACAATGTATGATTAAGGAGGATACATGAGCCGCCTCCAATAGCAGGTTCACTTATCAAAGTGGAGCTATTGCTACTTTTGTCTAGGAAGAGAAACAATTTACTATATTTTATTCTAGTATATGGGTTATGAATTAGGAGATCAGGTGAGAATTGATACATCCGAAGCACAGATAAATAGGAAGATGTTGCTCCTTGATAGTGTCAATCAGTAGTACACAAAGGTAAGCAGCAGTTATCCACCTTAGTGTATGTTTCCAGGACGACTCGAGACAAACAGATTTTACTCTGAACTGATCATAGTAACTTCCCTCGCCACTGTCCTTACATCACCATGGAATCCTTTGTCACCTCTGTCAAGGCATTAACTGTCATTATCGAGTCAGCAGACTCAGCACTGAGGCGCTCGCCTACCAGTGGGGTTGGTTAAGGTTCTGTCTTGGGGAAAATTGGACCAAATGAGTAAAAGGGTGGGCAGGGTTTACTTTAAGGACATTGATATAATTAAATATCTATGGTTAACCATGGTCAGGGGTTAATGATGCCTAATATGAGATTTGATGAAAAAACTAAAAGGAGGACTCTTTTCAAGTGTCTCAAATTGCTAGGAACTAATATGCAAATATGAATATGTGCGGGAATAAATCTAAATTGATATTTGTTGGAGAACTATGTCCTAAATACCCTCTATTTAACATCTCAAAAACTAAGTAACTGCATCCACACTAAATAAAAGAAAACATCAAAGGATGAATGAGTTGCGTCCATATTTTCCACTCATTTTGGGGTTTTATCCGGACAAACCACCCTATCTCTTTGAATATTGAATGTAGTGCCAAACTGATGTAGGATGACAAACTGAGAATGCTTCTTCAGTAAATATATATAACTATAACTGCAAGATAAAATTCATGCACACTTCTTATATATTTAAGTTATAATATTACACCTTAAGGCCACAACTTCTAATGCACAAGTGTTTGGCATGCTGATAACAAAGTACTGCGAAAGGATTCAGTTCGAGCCTTAACGACAATCAAGTTGTGAAGTGGACTAACAAAAAGAGAGTTGTTACCGCATATTAAAGAGAAAAAAATTGCAAAAACTATGCGCTTTGGTTTTTAGGAACATACCTCAGAGGTAACCAAAAGGGTAATGAAGGTGTGAGCCTATTTTTATGCACCTTGGTCTTATTAGCCTCATCTTGAGCAAGATATCAACAAAATTACACCACTAAGATAATGCGGCCAAAAGGGGCTACTAGGACCTCACAATTTAATCAGAATCTCAAGCTTCCATCAACAAGAATAAACATCATGTGGTCCGGTAGTTATATTCATTAAAGAACATAATCTTTATGACAAATAGTTCTATAGTGACTTAAAAATTGAAGCAACTAAGGGCATTGAACCATTAACATACCATAATTCTTGAAACTAAAAACAAAATGTAAACCAAAGTATCCTAGTATCGTAAGAAAGACTTTTTCCGAACACATGGAATTTGCTCAAAATAGTATCCCTCTCCACAATGTACTATTGAGGTCACTATATTATGTGCAATAATGCCAAACAGACACAAGAGCAGGTTACAGCCCTTGATCAAACTTGCCACAGAAATCTAAAACAATGCTAAAGACATCATCAGGTTGCAGCCCTTTATCAAACTTGTCACAAAAATGAGATTTTACACCCGAATAAAAAGTTGTTGATGAAACATGAAGGTACTTTTATTCACAAATAACGTGCTGATAATATTTGTAAGATAATTGTCCAGAATTTGATTTTGGAACATATGATAGATTTCGATGCGAGTGGACTTCCTTGGATACAGCTTCTCGTTGCTCTTTAAGACAAGCATATTTCTAAGGACACCACTGGATGTCTAAATAGTGAACATAATGTATCACCCATGGTTCTAAATATCAGGCGATATGACTGATATATTGGTTTTAAACTCATACCGATACGATACGATACGATGAAAAATATTTTCCGTATCGGTTTGAGCCGATATTAGTTGATATCGACCAATATGTATTAGCTCGATATCGACCAATATTGCACTTTTTTCCTTTGAATTTCTTTCTTAACAAACTGGATTTGGGCTTAAATTTTGAGCTATATTATGCTATTATTAGAAACTTGTGACTTGGGAAGGTTTATAAATATTTATAGTTTATGATATTTATTTAATTTTATTATTTATGCATGTTGTTTATCACTTTATTTATGCGGTTTAGGTAGGTTGAAGATTGGATTGGATAATGTTTTTTATATTGGGTTTTGTTTATATATCGAGTTATATGTTTTTTTGTAATTCTTATGCATATTTTTTACTTTTCGCAAATAAGACTCTTACGCTAAAACTTAAATTTAAAGAGTAAAGATTTCATCTTTTTATTCTTTATTTCATTCATCAGGTTGCAGATAAGTTAATAAGCTTTTCATTCATGCTATATAAAATTATAATTATGAGTTAGTCGAAATTATACTTAGAATTAGTTTTATAAATTTCTAATTTTATTACTACATTGTGTGTGTATCACTTATACTTGAATGCTTTGCATGCATGTTCTAACATATTTATTTAATGGATGACATATAGACCTTTATAATTATCCTTTAACTTATCAATACTTACACGCGCGCGCGCACAGAGAGAGAATGTTAAATATGGACATTTGATATGATCCCATATCCAGTACCCAATATGAAAACGTTCCAACCGATATGAACTCGATATCCAAATATTTAGAACCTTGGAAGCACCTAGAGTAGCAGAAAGTGGAAATGAAAACAAATAAATTCGAAAAGCCTATACCTCATGCAAATTATTTGATGACAGAATTACCAATTAATTTATGTGTGCAATTTTTAGGATTTAAAAAAAAAAAAAAGAAGGGTGCTCAAGCTTCAAAGTTCAAGTATTTTAATCAGTGTTCTAAAAAAAGGTTTAAGAGGTCGATTAATCGGCCGCTTAAATGTTTTCGACCTGAAACCGAACAGAACTTGAAGAAAGCAGTCGGATTACTCAGCCAAGCGAATAATTCACTTAAGCGACGATTAAGCATCTAATCGGTGATTAATTAGCGTTCGTTTAAACGTTTGGGTTCGAATTCGAACCCATTAACTAACTGAACTCAAACCCGATCCATTATTACTTTTCTAAATGGAAGTACATTGATGTACTTTGAACTCATTGGCATTATTACTTTTTAAATTCCTCTTAGTACTAGCAATTTAATTTTTCAAGTTATATTTGTTATATCTTTTATGATTTTTTTGAGAGTTTATAGAATTCATATTTGCGTATTTTAAGTATTATAATATTACAATATATTAAAATAATAATAAAATATGTAATCCGTTTAATCACCGTTTAAACCGCTTAAGTATTATGCGCTCCCGGACCGCGCGCGTACTGAAACCGCTTTTAGAACATTGATTTTAATAAAAGCTCCAAAACCCAAAAACAAAATAGCAACTCAGTAACCTATCCAATTAGATCCAAGTTCATATAATCCATACAGAAAGCCAAGACGCACACAACAGAACAAAAGGGGTTGGTACCTTAGCGGCCTTGATCTCGTCCTCGAGTTCATGGAATCGATTGTTGAGCCTCCCAAACTTGTTGATGTTCTGCTGATCTTCCCATGTCACCTGCGTCTCTGAGCCTTCCCCCTTCAGTTCAACCCATCACCAATCAAGACACAAACTTTAGATGAACTTCTACTGTTGCTTCGCGAAATCAGCAGAAATAAGCAAGATAAATTGGGGAAATTTCAAGTTTTTTAGTGCTACTAGGGTTTAGGAATCTACCTGCTGCATTGTCTTCAGATCAGCGCTCTCAGTTGCAGGATTCGACTGTGAGATCGAGTTGGCAAATGGGTCGGGTTTGTATTGGTTATCTCGGTCGTTCTAATAAGGTTCGTCATCCCTCTCATCATTCTTTTCTGGGTTGGACCGGCACAACGGCCCAAACGCCAATTCTAGGATTTTCTCTTTTTTCTTCTTCTTCTTTTTTTAAGAGCATCTCCCAAGATGGCTGCAATTAGATAATATTCTTTGATATATTCTAAAATAGAGGAGATTAACTTCAACCATAACTCTTCATTTAAGACTATATCTTTTTTTTATTCTTTCATATTTCCTTTACTTGTTTAAAAAATTATTAAAATTGTAAAACATTAGTCTCATTGGAGGTATCGACGTGACTTTTCTAATACTATAATTTTTGTTAAAAATTAATAAGTATTTATATTGAATTCAATTAACTAGTATATCAATTGAAAAAAATACAAGTGGAATAAATAAAAAATTGTTTGTAGTTGAAAAGGGATAAAATAAGAGGAAAAATGTGATGAATAGTTAAGTGGAGGCCCCTCCATATTTGGAGGAAAGCCTCCAAATATGCAGCCTTTTGGAGGCCGCCTCCAATTTGGAGCAAAAAAAGCAGCTCGGTTGGAGCTCCACCGGGCTGCAAATTGGATATTTACCGCCAGATTGGAGATGCTTTAAGGGTAAATGGGGGGAAAAACATTTAATTATTAACTGTGTAGTACTAATAACTCATTAACTAGGTTATTAATAGAAATAACCCTCACTTAACGGTTGGGTTAAGAATTATTTTATATTTTCAATGTTACCTTTCTCTCTTTTTTTCCTCTATTTTGCTACTCTCTCTCTCTCTCTCTCTCAATTTGTTACTACTTTTCTTATATATTTCTCCCTCTTTCTCTTCTCCTTTTCTCTCCATCTTCTCATCTATTCGTCCCTCTCCCTATCTCTCCCTCGCAATCAATAGCAAACTGCAATAGCAATAACCTTATCAAGTTGCAACATTAGCAACTTAAAGAGGATTTTGGGTTTGATTTTTGAGAAAAGAAATTTAGGTTCAAAAGCAAAGGTTTTGAGTTTAGGCATGAATTTTGAAGAAGGGAGAAAGTGTTAGGTGCAGGAATCGATCTGACAACTAATCAATGTCACCGATATAATTAGCCCGGTCGGTGAATATCAGGTGGGAGGTTTTTCGTTCAGTAGAATGTTCCTTAATTACAGAATCACCTTTCAATTACCTTCCTTGGTTAAATACCAATTAGACTAGTATTAATCAGTCTCAATATACTGTAATATTTATGAGATTAAATATTTCAGTATAACCCTTGTATATAGAATGTTAGTTCACTTATACAACAATTGGAGTGAGGTACGCATATAGCGAATCTCCTTAAGATAATTACGTCCACCGCTTCGGTGCTAACGGGTTACTAGACGCTGGCCTTCCAAGATACAACACTCCTTCATGGTATTTGGATAGCACTACCAAATCATCGTACAGTCGAACGTAATTAATCAGTACCTTCACAAGATTTCAATGCAGCAGGATGAAGACAAATTTCAGGGAGAATATTTGTCTTAACTTTGGAGGGTTATCTACCAGAGAGAAATGAGGGAGAGAAAATTAATGTCTTAGAAAGACAGAGATTCAGACAGCAATTCTATTTAAGAATCTGTTGAATTTTTTAAACCTTTTTTTCAGAACGAATCTTTTCTTCAGATTTTTTCACAAAAATCTGATCTTTTAGATTGAAACTCTTTTGAGCACTGAATTCTGTAAGAGAAGAGAAGAGGAATTATTTTTGGCTGTCTTCTAATCCATGGAGAGGAGTGCTATTTATAGCGGTCCTGGGAACCCGTTTGAGAGCAGAACTGTCCAGGGACAGTTGCGAGGTTCCTGTCCGAACCGTTGCAACTGTTCCAGACAGGAACTGCTGCAGCGGTTCCTTCCAACCGTTGCAGCGCAGCGCGAGGGTAGCGGAGCAGGTCGGGTCGAGACCCGCTGTAGCACCAAACCCGTGTGGCCCGATTAAAAAAGAACCGAGCCGGGTTGCACCCGCACCCAGGCCTGAGCCCCCGCCCTGGCGCCGACGCCGGGCGGTCGGCGGCGACGCACTCGCGCGCGTGAGCATGATTCCCCTAATCGCGCGCAAAAACTCCAAGTACCCAAAGGACACGCCCTTTTTTCCTATTTTTCTCTATTATTGTCCATCCCATATCTAATGTGGGACTAAATATTTTTAGCTACATTTACTCCCATTTAGCTTTTGAATTAGGCAAACTTTAGACTTAAATATCTCATTCATTCTAAAACGGAATTAAACATGTAAATATACCACGTTCATCCCTAATGGAAGGAGAACACACTCCAACCATTATCCGATTGATTCTATCAACGGATCTCACCTTAATTCAACTCAAAGATTTCATGTTTTAATTCTTTATTTTTCCCAACAATCCCCCACAATGAATGGAGATTCAAGGAATTGACACACAAAGAGACTGACTCTATAGTGACAGGTACTTTAGAAAAGAAACTGCATCCGGATAGGTGAACTAGGTTTTGAACCTTCCATAACGAAAGTTTTATCGGACTTACTGGCTAATCAGTGGACTAAATCTTGAATTGTCAGCCGTTATTGTAAGCCAATCAACAAGCTTCACGCAGTAACTTTCCAAAATCAACTTTGGTTCTCGGTTGTGTCCATTTTGGCCCTGAACATTCTTAGTTTTAGAGAGTATCTTTAGGGAATAACAGCCTCCATAGAGATTCCCAAAGAGCCGACTCATCTCTATACTCACATAGGTGATCATCCTATTAAGAGTAGTCTACTCTACCCCACTTGTTTTAATAACAAGATATAGGCAACATTAAAAGCGTTAAGCTTATCCTTAATTCTCTTGTAGAAAGCACTTGGGTGCACCACAGGATTAGATTGGAGTCAAGCTCCTAAGTGCTTACTCGCAGAGTCAATCATATCTAGTTTTTCCTCTTGAACTTAGTCTGTGAGATCTTCAGTCGCTAAGTGAGGTTTTCATTAAGCTGATTCGGTAAGGTTAGGCTTTTAAATCCATTCCCCTCAATGCGCAGTTTATACGCTCTCCACTTAAACCTTTAGTAAACGGATCTGCTAAATTATCTTTTGACGATACAAAGTCAATAGAGATAATTCTATTTGAGAGCAACTGCTTCACAGTATTATGTCTATGACGAATATGTCTAAACTTACCGTTATATATAAAATTTTATGCCTTAAATATCGCTGCTTGATTTCGCAGTGAATGCATATGGCGGGCACTAGCTTCGGCCATAATGATATATCATCCAAAAATTATCGAAGTCATTCTGCTTCTTCTCCAGCCTTGTCTAAAGCTATGAATTCTGATTTTATTATGGAACGGGCAATACATGTTTGTTTGAAAGATTTTCAAGATACTGCTGCTCTTCCAAGAGTAAATACGTATCCGTTAGTTGATTTTGTTTTCTCAGAATCGGTAATCCAATTAGTATCGTTGTATCCTTCAAGTACAAGTGGATACTGTACATATCTCAAGACAGATTCCTTGATATGTGATGCGTAACCTAATACTCGTAGTAAAGCAGTCCAATGATCATCATTAGCGTTACTAGTGTATCTACTAAATTTGCTTATAGCATAAACAATATCGGGTCTAGTGTAATTAATTAAAAACATTAGACTTCTGATAACCTGAGAATACTCCAACTGTCATAATCAAGTTCCTGTATTCTTGCGAAGGTGGATGTGTGGGAGAAAAAGATTTGTATTCTCTTTTTTCCCATACTCCTTGAATCTTTCTATCATCTTATCCACGTAGTGAGATTGAGATAAAGTAATTCCATCTGGTGTTCTTGTGATTATAATTCCTAAAATTACATCAGCAACCCTCAGATCTTTCAGATCAAAATTGTTGGATAATATTCTTTTAGTGGACTTAATAACCTCAATATTAGTCTCAAGTATCAGCATGTCATCTATATATAGACAAACAATGATCCATGCATCTCCAACTATTTTAGTGTATACACACTTATCGCATTAATTGATAGTGAATCTATCTTTGATCATGACACTATCAAACTTCTCATGTCATTATTTTGGAGCATACTTTAGACCATATAAGAATTTACCAATTTACGCACTTTGTGTTCTTGGCCCTTGACTATAAGTCCTTCAGGTTGCTCCATATATATTTCTTCATTTAATTCACCATTTAAGAATGCAATCTTGACATCCATTTGATGAATATCTAAGTTGTGCAATACTGCAATCACAATTAACATCTGAATGGAAGTTATTCTTGTTACTGGTGAATAAGTATCAAAGTAGTCAAGCCTTTTATTTTGTCGATAACCCTTGGCCACTAATCGAACCTATACTTATCGATAGATCCATCAGGTTTTAATTTTCTTTTGAATATCCACTTACTCTCAATTAATTTACTGTCAGGAGGCAAGTTGGTCATGTTGGCCCAAAGGCCTTCCACCTTAGTTTTGATGATGATTAACTCATGTAGTTATATTTACTAATAATCTTGTGTTGTTTAAGTTTCAGATCATTAACCAAGATGTTAGTTGGTGATTAGCTTCAACAAGGAGTTTAGAAGCTATTCATAATGATTCCAGGGCTCAAGCTTCAAGATCACACTTTGCCTAGCCCATGGATGGAGTTTTGGAGCAAGTCTACTTGAAGATGAAGATCATCAAGAAGACTTAGGTATCCTATTTTAGATAGTGTGTTTTAGATCCATTTGTAAAGCTTAGTATAGTTGATATGCTCAAGTGCACATACACACACGTTTCATGATTTGGATTTTGGTTTTCATGAATAGTAGATCAAAACAAGTTTACTTTATTTCTATGTATATTAGATATGTTCTAGATATACATACATGCTTATATGACTTATACAAACTTAGTTTGACATACCTATTCATGTAGTTTTATGTTTTGGTATAAAACATATTTTTGAAATTAAAGACAAAAACTATGATATATTTGTTGAATGTATATTAGACCTATGTCCATATGCATCATGCTTAATAATGTTCAAATATCATGTTTTTGTATTTCTATAAGTTTTAGGAAAATCAGATTTCCTATTGAAAAATCAAGTTTGATAAAAATACAAGTTTTGTTTTTGATAAAATTGGCAAGACACAAAAATGAATTGATATGTTGATATATTGTCTCGGAATTTTTATCACTTGTTTGAGTTTCAATATAAAATGATAAAACAATTTTTATGGTATTTTTAAAAGAGATAAAAGATTTTTAGAAAATATTTTTCCCAAATTTTCTGACTTTGTTTTGTGCTGACAGGCTGGTCGGTCGACCGGGACGGTCGACCGGGACGAGAGCAGAGCTCTCTGTTTGTTTGGGTCGACCGGGCCGGTCGACCGCAGTTGCCCAACGGTCATATTTCTGACCGTTGGCGGTCGACCGGGCCGGTCGACCGCTGCCTGTCAGAGCTGCCAGCTCAGCTCTAACGGCTAGTTTCTGTTTTGGCCTATATAAACCCCAACTCTTGGGATTTTGGCCAAGTTTTTTAAGGAGAAAAATTTCTGATTTCTAGAGTGTTTAAAACAAGTTTTCAAAAGTGTTTGGGGCTTTAATCTTTCAATCTTTATTGTTTTAGGTTTTTAGAAAAATCAAAGAAAAGAATATTTTGGGAGATTTGTCTTGGTTTTCATTCTATATCTTTTGCAAGAATTTTCCCAAGTGTTTTTCTTTGTTGCTTGTTTTCCAAACACCTAGTTTTTCACACTTGAGCTATCATACTATCCTAATCTATTAGGATCTTGTTTTTGTGGAAAAAGAAAAAGGAAAGAGGTTTGTGGTTGAAAGAGACCACTTATTGTAAACCCTTGATTTCTTGGTTGCTCCCTCTTTGGTAGAGGTTGAGGTGGTGTAATTGGGTTGTTGGTTTGCTCCCTCTTAGGTAGAGGTGGAGATTGGTGTTTGTAAACCTCTTCGGTAGAGGTGTTGGTTGGTTGTTGTATTGGCTACGGGCCTACCCCTCGGTTGTGAGGTGGTTGTTTGAGAGAGGAGTTTGGTACTCCTAAGTGTTGTAACAAATCCTCTTCGGTAGAGGTTCCCTCGGTGGGAGATAGTGGATTGGAAATCCTACACGGTGGTGTAGGCGGGGATGTAGAGCAAGGTGCTCGAACCTCGAAACATATCTTGGTCTTTGCGATTGATCCATTGTCTCTCTAACTCTCTCTCATTTATATTGTGCAAAGCATCATTCATAACATCATATCATATTTGCTTGTGTTGAGCATAATTTATATTTCCATATCTAATTGCTTGTGTTGTGCCTTGCATATTTCATATTGCTATATCTTGTATATGCTTGGTTGTTTGTGTGTGCCTCACTTGTACCTAATCAACAAGAGCTTCACATAGCACCTCAACCCATTCAAGGGGAATCAAGAGGAGTTAGTCCAGAGCCCTTCACGGGGAATTCGGCTACACTTGTTGATTGTACTAAGTGTGTTGCAAGATTTGCATTAGCTTCCACATTTAGCGCACTTAGTCTTACATTTAGTTCTAGATTAGCACTTACACCTATTCACCCCCCTCTAGGTGTTTTTTCAATTGGTATCAGAGCTAGTGCTCCTGATATTAGGCTTAACATCCTAGGAGTGAGATCCATTTGGTTGCTAATCTTTTGTTTGCATTTGCTTGTTTGCACACATATAGTTTACCATGGCTTTCATGACCCCACCTATGTTTGACCCTTCCAACATTCATGTTTGGAAGATTAGGATGACTGTTTACTTACAAACCCTAGGTCATAAAGTTTACCTTGCCATTACCAAGGAATCCTTCCTTAGTGATCGCAATCATATAGGGGCCAATGCACAAGCCCTTGAGGCCATTAGAAGCACATTATCTAAAGGTTATCTTTTACATGTTTCTAACATTGATTCCGCTTTTGTAGTGTGGAACAAATTGACAACAACCACCACCTCCGAGCTTCAAGTACAAATTCAAGAAGAGGAGTCTAGTGGAGAATCCGACTCACATTGCTTGATGGTCCAAGGGAATGACTCCCTTGAGGTACAATCGGAAACCCACTTAGATAATGATGATTGTGCTAGTTCTTCAAATGATTATGTTGATCCTCATGCTTTGAATGAAGAACTATCTATTGTGTGTGAAAAATTAATAGAAAAATATAATTTGTTGAAAAAGAAATGTCTAGGAATTGAACAAGAAAATAATAGTTTGCATTCTAGACTTGATTGTGTTTTGCAAGAGAAGGTTGAGGCCTATAATGAAAGGGATTCATTGAGATCTCAATTGGAACTTGCACTTAAAGAAAATGAATTTTTTAAATCTAAAAATGATTGTCATGTTCTTTTGAAGAAAAATGAAAATTTGTCTTCAAAAGTTGATTTTGTTTTAAAGGAGAATGTTGCTTTGAAAAACAAAATTATTTCTATTTCAAATGATTTAGATGTATGTTTAAAGAAGAATGAAGTTTTGCAAAATAAAATGGATGCACATGTTTGCCATGCTAGGGTAGTACCTCACACTTCACCTATTGCATGCCACACCTCTTCTTCTATTAACAATGATATATCCATGCTTAAGAAGAAGGTTGATTGTTTGGGCTCCACTATGAGCCAATGTGCCATGAACCACTCACGGTTGGAAGCCTTGGTTCGAAAGAAACAAGTTCCATCCTTTATGCATGCACACCCATCACGGCATACACATGCTCCTCACGGACACACCCATCACAAGTATGCTCATGTGTACATTTGTACACATTGTGGACGTAAGGGCCACCTTGCTAAATTTTGTTATGATAGATTACATACTCCTAATTTAGCAAAGAATTTTGTTTGGGTTAGAAATGAGACTAACCCCCATGGACCCAAAAGAGTATGGGTACCAAAGACCACCCCTCCTATTATTTTTGATGTAGGTGTGGGCTCTCACATGACGTGAGAGTGATGACACCTTGGAGTGGATGCGTTCCATGCTTAAAGAAAATCAATTGGATGCATCACTTTCAAGGGAAGGTTTGGTGGAGAGGACCACCATGTTTTGGAGACAAGAAAAGTTGCTTCTTCGGTTTTGGTAACAATCCTTTACTCCCATTTATTGTTTATATACTTTCCATGTTTATCTTTCATAGCATGTTTTTGATGTCTATGGATTAGTATGTACATACCATGTTTATTAGATCCTTGACATACATGTATAGTATTTGAGACACACATGCTTATATGAACCCATACTTAGTGTTCTCACTTTTATTTAAGCTATATGTACATCATGAATCTAATACATGTGAATTTACATAGTAATCATGTTTTAGTTTTATCATGATGGTTTTTATATTTGTTTTTGATGCTTCATGTCTTGAGTATATGTTTGAATGTTAGTTTTCATTAAGACTAGGTATATACTTGTACATATAGTGAGCCACAAATAAATCTATATATGTTTGGGCTTGATTGCTTATTTGAACCCATTAGATGTGCTAGTATAGTCTAGTTTTGATGATTCATACATTTCAAACTTGTATTCCATTTTTGGATTTGTTTTATGAGTTTTCACTTCATGTATATGTTTTTATTGTCAAACTTTAAGATATACATGTATACCCCTTGAGTCATTTGCCTTTCATGCAAATCTATATATGGACTCAATTGTGTTTAGGGATATATATGTATATTTATTGTGTTGACAATTCATACATATACCATGAAATGAAATTTGTTTTGATGAAGATTTAGTTTTTCTCGATTTTGTGTTTTATTGGTTAACTTCATGTATATGTCTATCTTGTTCAAAACTATTAGATATACATGTTTATCCTTTTGAGCCACGTGCCTTAATGCATATATTTTGTGGACTCGTTGAGTTTTGGATATGTATGTATACTTTAGTTTGTATTAGACATACATATGCCTTGAAGATTGAATAGTTTAGATGATTTTTATGTTTTCATGTTTTCTTATTTAAGGAATAATTGAGCTTAATGAAAAATTTTCATGATTATGATATTCACACCTTATTTGTACACTCACATTTATTGCTTGCTCATGTTTGTTTTCATGAGTCATAGTTATGCCTAATTGAATTAGAGTGTTAATTATCTTGTGGATTTCATGTTTTATGAAAATATTTTTGTTTTATTCCTTACTTGAAGGATTTCGTACTAGTTTAAAAACTTTTTCCATTTAACTAGTTACGGTATTCCTCATATGGTAGTTGAAATACTCTACCAAAAGTTTTTCAAACTAAGCTTATTTTCAAATCTATTTTTTGAAAACCCCTACCATCTATGGGAGGATGGATGTGAGTCCATGCCTTGTATTGTTTATATTGAAAATCCTTTTAAACTTGTGCATGAGATGGGTGGATTGGTAATATGATGTATACACTTGAACTTATTGTTATGTCAATTGGTATCATTGAACTCTTTCAATTGGTATCATTTTGATCTTCCTGTATACTCATATATGTTTTGTATGTATATATGCTTTCAATTCCAAGAATATCAATTTCTATTGGTATCTATTTTTCATACATATATATGTTTGTATTTATGCTAGTGCTTGAGTTTCAATTTTGTTTCAATTGATTACTTTTAAATTGGTATCAAGACTATGCATTATTTTAGTTTGTATTTCATAAAGGGGGAGAAAATTTGATTTTGTCTTTCAATTGGTATCAATGTTTCTATGTAAAATCTTTTCAATTGATATCAAGATGTCTTGTGTTTTAAATTGGTATCTAAAAATTTAGTTTAAAGTAAAATTCAAAAATTTGATTTGTATTGCCTATATGCAAGAAGAGCTTAACATCTCTTCATATAGATTTATGTTGAGTGTATTGTGTATTGAAGAGCTTAACATCTCTTCCTTATGTGGTACACGTGTGTAGGGGGAGCTTCACATCTCCTCTTATTAATTACATAATGTGTGTTATGTGAATTAGGGCTTAACATCCCTCTTTCATGTAATGCATATGTGTAGGGAAGCTAACTTAGCGCCTTCCTCTTCATGAATGTATATAGCATATAACATTTATTAATCTTTGTTTATTTTCATTTGGTATCAAGATGCTTCATTGACATATTTTTAATTGATATCATGTTTGCAGTCACCCCTTATTGACTTTGTTTTTGTTTTAGACAAAAAGGGGGAGAACATTGTTTGTATTGTTTTGATTGACACAAAAGAGGGATGAAAGATTTTTACCCCTCATTTTATTTATGGTAATGTTTACCCCTTTGTTGATGATTGACAAAAAGGGGGAGAATTATTTGTGAGTTTTATATATATGCATAGTTATGTTTTTGCATATATTAAGTTTAATATAGTTTAATGTATGTTAATTGGTACCTAGAGCATCTAGAAAATGTTTATTTGTTAATTGGTATCTAGAGCATGCTTTACTTTGAATATTTCATTGGTATCTAGAACCTTTATTGTTTATGCATATTTATGCATTCATGTTTTAAGTGCCTTCATTGCATATTATTATTATTATGTTTATTTGGCTATGCATGAGTTAAGGGGGAGCTTCTTTGAAGCTTTACTTTAATCCATGCATATATAACTCCATGAGTTTTGTCATCATCAAAAAGGGGGAGATTGTTGGCCCAAAGGCCTTCCACCTTAGTTTTGATGATGATTAACTCATGTAGTTATATTTACTAATAATCTTGTGTTGTTTAAGTTTCAGATCATTAACCAAGATGTTAGTTGGTGATTAGCTTCAACAAGGAGTTTAGAAGCTATTCATAATGATTCCAGGGCTCAAGCTTCAAGATCACACTTTGCCTAGCCCATGGATGGAGTTTTGGAGCAAGTCTACTTGAAGATGAAGATCATCAAGAAGACTTAGGTATCCTAGTTTAGATAGTGTGTTTTAGATCCATTTGTAAAGCTTAGTATAGTTGATATGCTCAAGTGCACATACACACACGTTTCATGATTTGGATTTTGGTTTTCATGAATAGTAGATCAAAATAAGTTTATTTTATTTCTATGTATATTAGATATGTTCTAGATATACATACATGCTTATATGACTTATACAAACTTAGTTTGACATACCTATTCATGTAGTTTTATTTTTGGTATAAAACATATTTTTGAAATTAAAGACAAAAACTATGATATATTTGTTGAATGTATATTAGACCTATGTCCATATGCATCATGCTTAATAATGTTCAAATATCATGTTTTTGTATTTCTATAAGTTTTAGGAAAATCAGATTTCCTATTGAAAAATCAAGTTTGATAAAAATACAAGTTTTGTTTTTGATAAAATTGGCAAGACACAAAAATGAATTGATATGTTGATATATTGTCTCGGAATTTTTATCACTTGTTTGAGTTTCAATATAAAATGATAAAACAATTTTTATGGTATTTTTAAAAGAGATAAAAGATTTTTAGAAAATATTTTTCCCAAATTTTCTGACTTTGTTTTGTGCTGACAGGCTGGTCGGTCGACCGGGACGGTCGACCGCACCAAGAGCCGGTCGACCCGTCGGGTCGACCGACGTGCACAGATGTGCACGTCTGGGCAGACACAAAAACGGTCGACCGGGACGGTCGACCGGGACGAGAGCAGAGCTCTCTGTTTGTTTGGGTCGACCGGGCCAGTCGACCGCAGTTGCCCAACGGTCATATTTCTGACCGTTGGCGGTCGACCGGGCCGGTCGATCGCTGCCTGTCAGAGCTGCCAGCTCAGCTCTAACGGCTAGTTTCTGTTTTGGCCTATATAAACCCCAACTCTTTGGGATTTTGGCCAAGTTTTTTAAGGAGAAAAATTTCTGGTTTCTAGAGTGTTTAAAATAAGTTTTCAAAAGTGTTTGGGGCTTTAATCTTTCAATCTTTATTGTTTTAGGTTTTTGGAAAAATCAAAGAAAAGAATATTTTGGGAGATTTGTCTTGGTTTTCATTCTATATCTTTTGCAAGAATTTTCCCAAGTGTTTTTCTTTGTTGCTTGTTTTCCAAACACCTAGTTTTCCACACTTGAGCTATCATACTATCCTAATCTATTAGGATCTTGTTTTTGTGGAAAAAGAAAAAGGAAAGAGGTTTGTGGTTGATAGAGACCACTTATTGTAAACCCCTTGATTTCTTGGTTGCTCCCTCTTTGGTAGAGGTTGAGGTGGTGTAATTGGGTTGTTGGTTTGCTCCCTCTTAGGTAGAGGTGGAGATTGGTGTTTGTAAACCCTCTTCGGTAGAGGTGTTGGTTGGTTGTTGTATTGGCTACGGGCCTACCCCTCGGTTGTGAGGTGGTTGTTTGAGAGAGGAGTTTGGTACTCCTAAGTGTTGTAACAAATCCTCTTCGGTAGAGGTTCCCTCGGTGGGAGATAGTGGATTGGAAATCCTACACGGTGGTGTAGGCGGGGATGTAGAGCAAGGTGCTCGAACCTCGAAACATATCTTGGTCTTTGCGATTGATCCATTGTCTCTCTAACTCTCTCTCATTTATATTGTGCAAAGCATCATTCATAACATCATATCATATTTGCTTGTGTTGAGCATAATTCATATTCCCATATCTAATTGCTTGTGTTGTGCCTTGCATATTTCATATTGCTATATCTTGTATATGCTTGGTTGTTTGTGTGTGCCTCACTTGTATCTAATCAACAAGAGCTTCACATAGCACCTCAACCCATTCAAGGGGAATCAAGAGGAGTTAGTCCAGAGCCCTTCACGGGGAATTCGACTACACTTGTTGATTGTACTAAGTGTGTTGCAAGATTTGCATTAGCTCCCGCATTTAGCGCACTTAGTCTTGCATTTAGTTCTAGATTAGCACTTACACCTATTCACCCCCCTCTAGGTGTTTTTTCAGGTCAATTCCCAAGTATGATTACTTAGGATGGATTTTATTTCGTTATTTATAACTTCTTTTCATATTTGTACTTTTGGGGTTGACATAGCCTCTTTAAATATTTGAGGCTCGCTTTTCAATAGCATATGCTATGAAATCTGGACCAAAAAGTTTTGCGATTCTTGATCTCTGACTTCTTCTTGATTCAACTTCCGCATTACCAATAGGTTTCTTGGGGCTTTCATCTCTGAATGTTATCTCGTGTGTTCTTTTCTTAGAAGTTTTCTCTTCTTTTTGTTTGTATGAAAAGATGTCTTCAAAGAACACAACATATCTAAATTCAATAATCATGTTTACATGAATATCTGATATTTATGAATATGTACCAGAAATCTATAAGCACTGCTATTTAAGGCATAACCTATTAATATGTAGTCCATTATTTTTACTCCCAACTTAGTCTTTTTAGGCAGTGGTGTTAGAACTTTTGTAAGGCACTCCTACATTTTGATGTAATGGTAGGAAGGTGCCGTTCCATGTTATAACTCAAATGGTATAAGATCAAGTTTCTTATGGGGTACTCTGTTTATAAATATAATTTACAGTTAACAGAGCTTTTCCCCACAAATTTTGTGGAGCTCCAGAACTTACGAGTATGGAATTGACCATCTCCTTCATAGTTCTATTCTTCCATTCAGCAATCCTATTTTGCTGAGGAGTATATGGTGCCAAAGTTAGTACATAACTCACTGAATTCATTTGATTCATATTCTCCGCTTCGATCGGATTTTAGAATCTTTATATTTTTGTTGAGTTGATTCTCAACTTCAGCTTTATATGTTAGAAACATTTTCATTGCCTCATCCTTACTGTTTAGAAGATACACATAACAGTATCTTGTACAGTCATCAATAAAAATAATAAAATACTTTTTCTCGCCTTTTGTTGGCGCAAATTTCAAGTCACACAAGTCGCTATGAATTTACCCTAAAGGTTCTATATTTAGATTAATTGAGTGAAATGAACTTTTTGCGAAGTTGGCTTCAACACAAATTTCACACTTACGTTCAAGTTAAGTTTAGGAATATATAATAGAGATAAGTTTTGTAAGAACTTATAATTTAATGCCCTAATCTTGCATGCCATAAAATAAGAGACTCAAGCAAATAAACAGAAAATTTTTCTTTATTTATAAGCTTTGGATACAGATACATGAACTTTTTATCCACTACAGCAATATTGGCCTTAAATAGGCCATCAATAAGAGAACCCTTACCCACATACATCTCACCCTTAGTAAGTACAAACTTATCTGATTCGAAAACCATTCTAAGGCCTTTCTTACTAAGCAATTGATCCAGAGATCAAGTTCTTGCGGATATCTGAAACAGGTAGTATATCGTTCAGAGTGAGTTTCTTCCTAGATGTCCACTTCATAATGACTTTTCCTTTTTTCTTAACCTTGGAGACAGCTGAGTTGACCATGAAGAGAGTTTTTGATAATCAGAGAATAATAATTTCTCAGAGCATATGTACCGGATAGTCTAAGTATCTACCCACCAATCCTTATTGTTGGTTATCATATTCACTTCTAACACCACAACTGATAGGTTTGGCGACGCATGGTCGGTTAGGTTTGCCTGTGGATGGTCCTTCTTGTTCTTTTTGGGACGGCTGCGATATTTATTCGCCTTATGTCCCTCTTTATTGCAGATGTAGCAAGTTCCGTTGAAGCGCTTGTGTTTACCTTCTTGGTTCTTGCCTCTGTACCTCTGGGTAGTCTTCTTTCGCTTCAGACCTTTGGGAGGAGACATTTTCCCCTTTGAGTCTTCGATCACATTAGCCTTGGATTCATAGGAGTTCTTGTTGCTCCTTTTCTCGGACTTACGGGTGTCCTTTTCAATCTGAAGCCTCACATTGAGATCTTTCAACTTTACCTCTTTGCGCTTGTGGTTCAGATAGTTTTTGAAATCTCTTCATGCAGGTGGGAGTTTCTCCACGATAGTAACAATCTGAAAAGTTTCAGGTAGAATCATACCTTCAGCCTCTCTCTCGTGCAAGATAAGTTGGAATTCTTGCACCTGACTGATCACAGTCTTACTGTCCACCATCTTGTACTTGAGAAATCGTCCCACGATGAACTTCTTGGTACCGGCATCCTCAGTCTTCTACTTTTTATCAAGACTGGCTCATAACTTTTTTCTGTTGTAATTGGACTGTAGACATTGCAAAGAGAGTCATATAGTCCATTTAAAAATATAATTTCGTTAAAGGAAGTCACCTTGCGTCCATGCATCAACTGCAAGGACTGAGTCCCGATCAGTTATGGGTTCCGGTGGATCCTCTTGCATGAATTTGGTCAAATGCAGAGTGGTTAAGTAGAAGAGCAACTTCTGTTGCCACCTCTTGAATTCAGTGCCATCAAATTTTTTTGGCTTCTCCGGCTTCGAGTTAGGAAGTGGAGCATGCACCAATGTCTAAATTTGCATGTTTGGTGCCTTACTGGTACTGTCTTGATTAGTCTCAGACATCTTCTGTAATTCAAACAAAACAGAAGTAAGTAATTTCAAGAACGAATAATTGTCTTAAGATTGTTAGGTGCAGGAATCGATCTGACAGTAAAAATGCAAGCAAGCAGTAAATTAGGCACTTAACAGGAGAAACTATAAATAACAATCAACATAGGTACACAAGAAATATGCAAAATATCGCAAAAATGTGAGGTGAGATTAGATATTACCCAGAGGCGCTTGAAAAAGCACTGTTACTGAGTAGTAGCTCCAAACAAGAGCTTGTAGAAGTCGGATCTATTGCCCAAAAGTCACGAAATCTTTCTAAAATCTCCAGGAGTCGGCTCTGAATCCAACGCTTCAGACGAAACTGGAATCAGACTCCGAACGGGACTGAAACGGACTCCAAAACATCAATGTGTACTGCTATGAATAGGGACTGAGTTGGCTCAGTGTTGACTCGGTCAAATTTGCTGAGTTGACTCGCTGAATAGTCACTGTTGCTGAACCAACTGAGTTGGCTCAGCCCAACTTGGTTGAATTGACTCGATCACTGACTGAGTTGAACCAAGGGAATTGGGTTCGGGTCGGATTTGATTGTACCTGTTTGACAACCCAGTTCAACTAAACCCGTTGATAACGGGTTTAAATTAAACCCATAGTCTTTCAAACTCGAGCCCACTTACTATTCCATTCTTCCTCTCCTGACCTTTGTAGTTGGAGTTTCGAAATCCCTCCAGTGTCGGCGACCCTTGTGGGTGAGGGCAGGTAGCGCGGGAAGGAGGTAACAACAGAGGCGAGGCGGTCGGCGGCGATGATGGTGCCAGTGGCAATGATCGGCGGCGATATCGGTGATAAGGAGGATGCGCTGAGGATCTGATAAGATCAGATCAACTCAATCTCAATCGGAAGTAGCAGAGACTGGCTCTATGGCAGCTATAAGGCTGGATGGTGGCGAGGAAAAGACGTGGTGACGAAGTTGACAATGAGTTGCTATCGCGATGGCGGTGGGCAGGGGAAAACGACAAAGGGTTTGTTTTTGGAGTGGCGGTGGCTCTGCTGGTTGAGCTCCGGTGATGGCGAGTGGCAGATCTAGTCAGATCTGGAGAGGATGGAGCTCGACGCTCTGGTGAGGTGGACCTGGGGTGATCGAACTGCAATGACGAGGGTAGAACTGGGAGGTGTAGGTGAGTTGACGACCCCAGCGACGGTTGCGAATGAGGACACGGGCGAAGAAGTTGATGAGGGCACTATCAGCGTTGATCTAGTTGGCCTAAAGGCCCATCACTCTAGTTTTGATGATGATTAACTCATGTAGTTATAATACTAATCATTTTGTGCTTAATAAGTTTTAGATATTCACTCAAGATCTTAGTCGGTGTTTAGCTTCAACAAAAGATTCGAAGTCGAGTTTTGAAGCTAACATGTGTTCATTCAAGAGCTCACACTTCAATATCGCATCAAGTACTCAAAGAGGTGTCTAACTCATGGATCAAGGTTTGGACCAAGTTAAGATGGAGAAGAAGATTTTTAAGACTTGAGTCATGTTTGTAAGAGTTAAGATTTTATTTTTAGATAAAATGTAAAAGATAGATTAGTTGTGGATTGCTCAACCTTATATTTACACACAAAAAAAAAAATTTATATAGTGTTTTCATAAGAAAGAGTTTTAGAAAAATTGGTTTCAGTTTAACCGGTTGATTTTCAAAGTATACATCTTCGGTTTTATGAATATATTCCATCAAAACAAGTTTGCATGGATTGTAGGTGTTTTGAATTTCATCCACACATTGTTGTCTCATATTGTTTAAAAATTTCTTTTAATGAGTTTTATATCATGTGTTTAAATTTTGCTAAAGCCAAAACTTATTTTGAGCTTATTGTTAAAAACAAGTATATTTCATCTTATATGTGTATTGGATCATATTCATACACACTATGCTTTAAAAGTATTTAAATATCTTGTTTTTGTATTTGAACAAGTTTTAGAAAAATCATTTTTCAATTTAGAAGTTTAATTTTGAAAAATACGAGTTTGGTTTAAAGCTAAATTTCTTTATCGCAAAAATAGTTCAAATTGTTTGTAATATGTGTTGATTTTTTATTACACATATTTGTAATTCAAAGTGTTTCAATGAACTTATTTTTGTGAATTTATGGGATTTAAAAAAAATTAGGGTTTTAAAAAGACCAAGTTTCATAACCTTTAAACCCTATTCTGGGCTTCTGGCGATCGACCGAACCAGAGCTCGGTCGACCGATGTGCACAAGCCCCGGCTTGAGGGTCAGTCGACCGATCCAGAGAGCTTGCTCTCTGGATCTGGGCCCGGTCGACCGACCAGAGAGACCAGCTCTCTGGTTTTTGCTTCGATCAACCGAGCGATCGACCAATAGGTCAAGACCTCGGTGCGGTCGACTGGACGGTCGACCGGCAACCCCAATGATCTGAAAAATGACCGTTGGTTAGTCGACCGGCAGGTTAATTTGGCCAGAAAACTAAGCCAAACGGCTAGTTTTCTGAACCCTATAAATTAGAGTTCTCTTGGCCAGTCTTGTACAAGATTTTAGAAAAGTTTTAGAGCCAGTTTTTCTTATCTCTCTTAGAGTTTTTTTTACATATTTTTGAGCTAAAACTTTCATATCAAATGGAGAGTTTTTAAAGAGTGTTTATCTTGTGATTTCAAAAAAACGATTTCTTGAGTTTTTCCTCCACAAATCTATCTTGTTTTTCTCACACAAGTTTGAGCTATTCATTACTATATTCATTCTCTATATGATCTTTATATGTGAGAGTGCTATTTTGTGATCAAGAAGTGATCACAAAGTTTTCATCTTTGTATTTGTGGCGGCAAACTTGCGGGTTCGTATTGTGAAGAGTTCTTGAGGGAGCTCAATTGTAAAGGTGTGGCCTCAGCAAGCTAGTGTGCTTGCATGTGTTGTTCTTGCGAGAACAAGTGAGGGACTTGCACATCCAAGAGTTCTTAAGGTAGCTCGTTGTAGGTGTTGCGGCACCGAGTGATCTTGCGGGATCGATTTTAGTGAAAATCCTTCATAGTGTTGAAGGTGGGGACGTAGAGCAATTGTGCTCGAACCTCGAAACAATTCTCCCATGTTTGCAATTGCTCATCTCTCTCTTTCTTTCACTTGTATTTTATATCTTGCATGTGCTTATTGTTCTTATCTCTTATATGTTTGATATTCACTTGTGCTTAATTGATATGCATGATTGGTTTATTTGTATGCTCACACTTGTATTTAACTATGAGAGCCATAGTGTCACCTCAACTCTTAATATAGAGAAATCTTGAGAAGATAGTTCAGAATCTTTCACTGAGAATTCGGCTACACTCTTGTGTTATACTTTTTGTGTTAGCCTAATAGTTTTTAGTTTGCATAATTAGTTTTAATTTCGTATTAGTTTTACATTTGATTAGCTTGTCACCTATTCACCCCCCTCTAGGTGACCTACAATTGGTATCAGAGCTTGGTACTCTTGATTTGGGTCTAATAACCGTGAGTTAAAGATCCTCATTTTAGCTAATCACAATATTTTGTAAACACACACATGAATTTCATGACACTCTCATGTTAGACATTCTTGACTTTCAAAATTGGAAAGTTGAGATGTCTATGTATCATAAGGCCCTAGGTATTCGTTTTCTTGCCACCATTAAGGATTCATATTTTGTTAATGGTAAGCATCTAGAGGTTAATGTAAAAGTCATCTATGCATTAAAGTCAACTCTAAATGATGAATATTTATCTAGGATTTCTAATCTTGATTCGGTTTTTGTAATTTGGAACACTCTTTACTCTCTTGGGGAACACACGCCAAATGAAAAAGAGAGTGACTCGGATGATGGAAGTAATGCATCCAACATGTGCTACATGATCCAAAGGGATGACCCCTTGAGGTAAATTCTAAATCCGAACTAGAAGAAGATATTGACATGCCTTATGATGAGCTTACATCTTTTTATCAAAAACTTCTTGAAAAATATGATTTCTTAAAAATTAAAAAGGATAAGTTGAAAAAGAAAAATACTTCTTTAAAAGAAAAGGATTCTTTTAAAAATAAATTTGAATGTATTTCAAAAGAAAATAAATTTTTGAAAAACTAAGTTATTTTGGGGGAAAGGAAAAGGAAATTGTTTTAGATGAAAATAAATCTTTGAAAAAGAAAATTGTTTTAATTGAAAAAGAAAAGATTTCTATTTTCAAAAAGAAAATTGATTTTGATTCTCATTCTTGTCATATTTCTCATGCCACTATTTCATCACCTCCTATTGATAAAAATGAGATTTATGTTATGAAAAATAAAATTAATTGTTTGGACTCCACTTTGAGCCAATGTGCATTTAACCATTCTAAATTGAAATCTATGTTTCGCAAGAAACATGTTTCACATGTTCATGCACACCATCCACGGCATACATCACATGCTCATCATGTTCACGCCCATGCTCACATGTATGCTAAAGTGTACACATGTACACATTGTGCACGTAAAGGCCATCTTACAAGATTTTGCTTGGATAGAATAAATTATTTAAATTTTGCAAATAAAAATATTTGAAGTCCAATTGTTTCTAACCCCCGTGGACCCAAAAAGATATGGGTACCAAAATTCTCACCTCTTGTGTTTGATATAGGTGTGGGATCTCACAAAACGTAAGAGATTTGATGCCTTGGTGGTGGATGCATTTAAAACTTGAAGGTCACACCTATTTGATGCATCGCTATCAAGGAAGTATGATGGGAGGACCACCTCATTTTGGAGAAATTGGTTGGCTACATCAGTTTTGATAACCATTTCATACTTCACCTTTTAAATATTTTTAATGCTTATATGCTAGTGAAGTGACCTAGACTCAATCATATGTTGTTTTGTGCATAATGTTAAGTTGAATGGTTGTATGTTATGCATATATTTTTGAAAAACTTTCTTTATATTTTCAATGAATTTGCATGCCTATCTCTTTTGATTGATTCATGTTTTTATATGTTTTATTTTAAAGCATATGTTGATTTATATGTCTATATCATGTTGATATGCAAATTTTGTTAAAATTCATGTTATAGATGTACAATTCTTGAGATACACGTGCTATACATGCTTTATTTCTTTTATGTACTCAATTATTTGTTTGATTGTTCATTGTATGTCTTAGTTTTGATGATTCTTGCATGATTATATGATATACATCATGTTTTTGAAAAAAAATTTATGAATTTTTATTTTGAGCTTCATTGACTTATCTCCATGCATATGTTGATTACATGATTCTTGTACACTCACCTTTATATTTACTCATGTATTTGATTTCATGAGCATTTATGAGATTTATAGATTTTGAGTGTCAACTCTTGTGTAATATACATGTTTCATGAGATATATAATTAGGTTTCATATTTGAAGAATATTTAACTAGTTTTCAAAAACTATTCTAAACTAGTTATTTATTCTTCACTTGGTAGTGTTTTTAAGCTATAACTATTTTCAACTCTTATTTTTGAAAACTTCTACCCTATAAGGGCGGTTGGTTAGGTGACCATGCCTTGTGTGCTTTATTGAATATCTTTTTATCATGTGCATGAAAGGGTGAATTGCTATAAGTTATGCCTGATTTCAATGATATTTCATTTTTGTATACTCATATTTGTTTTCTATATATGTATGCAACAAATTTCAAGTGGTATTTTGATCATACATACATATATATGATTTCTTATGCTAGATTAAAATGTTAATTCTTTATAGCACAAATTACTTCTTACTAAACTTGATTTAGTTCTTAACGTAAATTGATTTTTCAATTGGTATCTTTATGCAAGCTTATGCATTATTTCAAAAAGGGAGAAAAAGTTCTTTAAAACTTAAAATGATTTCATGTTGATATATAAAATAACATTTATGTTTACCTACAAGTGGTATTAACATTTGTTTTGTCACGTACAAGTGGTACATCAAAATTTATTTTGTTGACTACAAGTAACTTCAAAATTTATTTTAAATTGGTATCAAATTCTGTTTTTAAAAGGTTTTCAAATTTGTTTGATATGTATTGCTTAAATGCAAGGGGAGCTTAACATCTTCTTCATATATAGATACATGTTGGGTGAATTTTACATATTGAGGAGCTTGATCTCTCTTCTTTATGTGGTACACGTGTGTAAGGGGAACTTAACATCTTCGTCTATACATTGTTTATTATGCTTATGTGTGTTAGGGTATAGTCATCCCTTCTCCATGTAATGCATGTATGCGTGGAGAGTTAACTTAACGTCTCTCCTCTTCATGAATGTATGTCGCACATATATCTTTCTTGTTTGTTTATCTTCACCCCTTTGTTGATGACTTGACAAAAAGGGAGAGAAGAATTTAGAGAGTTTATATATGCATGTTTAATTTTTGTTATTTATGCACATATATTTTTGTTTAGTTTATGCGCTTACATTGAACATCTATTTGTTTTATACTATGCATAAGTTAAGGGGGAGCTTCTATGAAGTTCATCTTTAATCCATGCATATATAACTCCATGAGTTTTGTCATCATCAAAAAGTGGGAGATTGTTGGCCCAAATGCCCATCACTCTAGTTTTGATGATAATTAACTCAAGTAGTTATAATACTAATGATCTTGTGTTTAATAAGTTTCAGATATTCAATCAAGATCTTAGTCGGTGTTTAGCTTCAATAAAAAATTCGAGGTCAAGTTTTGAAGCTAACACGCGTTGATTCAAGAGGTTGCGCTTCAGGATCGCATCAAGTACTTAAAGAGGAGTCTAGCTCATGGATCAAGATTTGGACTAAGTCAATGGAGAAGAAGATTTTCAAGACTTGAGTCATGTTTGTAAATATTAAGATTTTATTTTTAGATAAAATGTAAAGGATAGATTAGTTGTGAATTTCTCAAGCTTATATTTACACACACACAAAATTTATATAGTGTTTCATAAGAAAGAGTTTTAGAAAAATTGGTTTCAGTTTAACCGGTTGATTTTCAAAGTATACATCTTCGTTTTCATGAATATATTCCATCAAAACAAGCTTACATGATTTGTATGTATTTTGAATTTCATCCATACACATTGTTGTTTCATATAGTTTAAAGAATTTTTTTTGATGAGTTTTATATCATGTGTTTAAGTTTTGTTAAAGTCAAAACTTATTTTGAGCTTATTGTCAAAAACAAATATATATTTCATCTTATATATATATTGGATCATATTCATACACACTATACTTCAAACGTGTTTAAATTTCTTATTTTTGTATTTGAACAAGTTTTAGAAAAATCATTTTTCAATTTAAAAGTTTAATTTTGAAAAATACGAGTTTTGGTTTAAAGCTAAATTTCTTTATCGCAAAAATAGTTCAAATTGTTTGTAAGATATGTTGATTTTTTATTACACATATTTGTAATTCAAAGTGTTTCAATGAACTTATTTTTTTGAATTTATGGGATTTTAATAAAATTTTTAGGTTTTTAAAAGACCAAGTTTCATAACCTTTAAACCCTATTCTAGGCTTCTGGCGATCGACCGAACCAGAGCTCGGTCGACCGAGCGGTCGACCGATGTACACAGCAACATGCACAAGTCCTGGCTTGAGGGCCGGTAGACCGGATGGTCGACCGACCAGAGAGACCAGCTCTCTGGTTCTTGCCTCGGTCGATCGAGCGAGAGACCAACTCTCTGGTTCTTGCCTCTGGTTCTTGCCTCGGTCGACCGAAGCGATCGACCAACCAGAGAGACCAGCTCTCTGGTTCTTGCCTCAGTTGACCGAGCGATCGACCGATAGGTCAAGACCTTGGTGCGATCGACTGGGCGGTCGACTGGCAACCCCAACGGTTTAAAAAATGATCGTTGGCCGGTCGACCGAGAGATCAATTTGACCAGAAAACTGAGTTCCAACGGCTAGTTTTCTGAACCCTATAAATAGGGGTTCTCTTGGCCACTTTTGTACAAGATTTTGAAAAAGTTTTATAGCCAATTTTTCCCATTTCTCTTAGAGTTTTTCTCCACATGTTTTTTGACTAAAACTTCCATATCAGAAAGAGAGTTTTTTAAATAGTGTTATCTTGTGATTTCAAAAAAAGAATTTCTTAAGTTTTTCCTCCACAAATCCATCTTATTTTTCTCATACAAGTTTGAGCTATTTATTGCTATATCCATCCTCTATATGATCCTTGTATGTGAGAGTGTTTGTTTGTGATCAAGAAGTGATCACAAAGTTTTCGTCTTTATATTTGAGGAGGCGAACTTGCAGGTTCGTGTTGTGAAGAGTTCTTGAGGGAGCTCAATTGTAGAGGTGCGGCCTCGACAAATTAGTGTGCTTACGTGTGTTGGTCTTGCGGAAACAAGTGAGGGACTTGCGGGTCTAAGAGTTCTTGAGAGAGCTCGTTGTAGGTGTTGCGGCACCGATGATCTTACGAGATCGATTTTAGTGAAAATTCTTCATAGTGTTGAAGGCGGGGACGTAGAGTAAGTGTACTCGAACCTCGAAACAATTCTCCCGCGTTTGTGATTGCTCATCTCTCTCTCTCACTTGTGTTTTATATCTTGCATGTGCTTATTGTTCTTATCTCTTATATGCTTGATATTCACTTGTGTTTAATTGATATACATGCATGGTTTGTTTGTGTGCTCACACTTGTATTCAACCAAGAGAATCATAGTGGTACCTCAACTCTTAATCTAGAGGAATCTTGAGGAGATAGTTCAAAGCTCTTCACCGGGAATTCGGCTACACTCCAGTGGTATAATTTGTGTGTTAGCCTAATAGTTTTTAGTTTGCATAATTAGTTTTAATTCCGCATTAGTTTTGCATTTGATTAGCTTGTCACCTATTCACCCTCCCTCTGGGTAATCTACAGATCTCACGCTGAGATCACGATGAGAGTGATCAGAGAGGGAGGAATGAGGAGATCTGGTGACCTGTTGGGTTGTCTGTTAGGAGAGGGAGGAAGAAGACGAGAGTAAAATTTTGATTTTTTTTCCTTAACTTTTCTGTTTATTTCTATTTTTCTTTTCTTTTTTCTTTCTTTTTCTTTTTTTTTAACTAAAGAAGAGAGAGAGTAAATCTAGAGTTTTAGAAATTTGTGGAGGCTAGAGCATTTTGTGGAGAAAGAAAAATTTCAAGATTTTAGCTCTGATACCAAACTAATGTAATACGGAAAAGGAAAAAGAAGAATGAGAAAAGAAAATTTAGGATTTTGACAAAATGATGGCTTTGACTTCAGCACCAAGGAAATCAATTCTCCCACTCAGCACTTCATCATGCAAAGATTTAAATCACAAAGTAAAATTACAAAGCAAGACTGAGTTTTCTTAAATCAACTAAACTGAATAAAAGACTACAGGTCATGACCTTATATATGTTCAACACACAAAAAAATTCCCACATCCAACATGGGACTAAAACAAAAGAATAAAACTAAGCCTAACCTAAATAAAGAAGAAAAATAGTCTAAGCAAATAATACTAATTCCCATCCAAGGATATCCAAGAAAATAGTATTAAGTGATACAACACGAAAAAGGCATCAAACAAATGGAAATGATACATTTAGAACTGTATAAACTCTTCGAGTGTGCCATCTATAAATCACACTATTACACATGTTAGGTAATGACTTACAAGGAAGCATATAGCTTCACGATAAGAACACTCTACGAGGCCTTAAGTAGCGCAGAGGTACAAAGAGAAGGAAGAGACCAACAACCACCTTTAAATTTGAATGGGAACTTATTACGAAATTGAACAAAAATTAGCTAAAGGCAATTTATTGCGTCGGAGACTTGCGGCTGTAGTTGAGCACCATAACAAAATCCTTGGCTGATGTGCCCACAGCTGCTTGCACTCTCTGTGGATGCCTCGACTGCAGCCAAATATCCGCTAAGTTGTACAGGGCCAGTGCGGGGCTCACTGCCTGGCCACAGCATGTAATCTCCACCTGTTACAGCATGCCAAACGAATTAAGTTTATTACAAGAAGGAAAAATTACAGAATTGCATGAAATAAATCAGTATCCAAGTCATTGAGATGCCTACAGGACTTCGCAGACACTAACAAACCAGAATTACTGCTTTAGGATTTAAATTTTACAGTTTCCATGTATCATATAAAAGGTAAATCTGACAACACAAAAAAAGTTCAGAAGATCTTGGAACAGTATTATTTCAGATTCTAAAAGCACAATATTCGTGCTTATGGATGGCAAGATGGTAAGAAATTTATAGCATGCAAAGTTTAAGTATGCATCCTAATGCTATCCATCATCAAACTGCAATAAGCTTGACTTGTTTGTATGCATGAAAATGTTGGAAATAGAGGACTAAACAAACAAAGCAATAGGTTTAGCAGGTATATCTCCAGCTTACATGCTTATACATTTATAAACCCACCAAACAGCCGAGGACAAGTCAGTCTGAGTTCAACAATGCAACCTGTGAAGCAGATCCCTAGAACTAGCTAATTCTTTGGAGTGTCATAAATCCCAAGGTCAGGAAAGCAATTTCCAGTTAACGTTTACCAATCAACAAAATGTTTATCCCATCGTATGAAATATTCTGAATCAGCATGAAATTTAAAGGATATGAAAACTGAACTGTCATAGAAGGGGTTCCCCCTCTTACAGTTTCACACTTGTGTTCTATCCGAACAGTCTAAAATGCGGATAAACCTGTGGCCAATCAGCCAGCACGTACAGTGTGCATGACATGGGAGTGACTACTGGATACCAAGGTTTGACATCTCAGGACTGGTCGCAGTTCAGGAGTTTGGGAGATTTTAGCAGTTTCACATGGAAATTATCAGATTGTTGATATCAGTGACTTAAATAAAATATTTTTAAGATTAAAATATAAATATAAAAGACAATTAGCAATATTTGGATTTTTTTTTTTAATAATTGAATCAAGTCACAACCAAAACTTGTATAATCCAATAGTTGATACAACAATAATTTCTATATGGTATTTGAATTATTAGTGTAAGTTATGTAACTTATACAAATAATTAGAGAAGTTAAAGTTTTGAGAAAATGATTTCTAAAGTTTTTCCTTATTACTCATCAAACATGTTTAGCAAGTTCTAATAATATCAGAGAGGCTAATGTCTGTATAAGATTTGATTCAATCTATAATTCAATGTAAACCCAAGTAATGATCCGAAACCAATATGAAAAGGATTTTTACTAAGATAAAGGCTTAAACCAATATGATATGATTTATTATATTAAATATGATCAAATAGAATAAAGAGATTAATCCAACCAACAACTCTATTGTGATCTAAAGAAGAAGAATTTCCAGCTTTTGACAGTGGGTTATCAGCTTAAAAAGATATTGATAGTTAAATGATGATTCTTTCGATCATTACATGGAACACATCTGGGTTTCAAATTTTGGCACTTGAAACCCCAGATTCTTGGTGCTATCAGGCGGTTTCAGCTGGATCATATCGGTATGCTTGAAATCTGATGCGATACGGCCGATGGGTCACGGAAATCGACCGATTTTTCAGACCTCGCTAGACCGCACAATATCACTTCAGAAGTAGGAAGCTGAACGTTTTTACCCAATACTATGCCAGCCAACATCAAACTTTTGAAGTTGGAAGTCCATGGAGTCATGGACAAGTCAGCTATATTCTTGATTATATAATCTACTATTATAACTGTGGTAGTACATTGGAACTTATTTCGAGACACGGTCTACTTCCAGATATTTTCCATCTCCTTTATTGTCAAAAGTAGGAAATGACAGAATTTTCTTTCGAACTAGGAGGATGAAAGACATTTCAACTGAAGCAGCGCATTGCAATGTTTTTCTTCTTTATTTGTCTATATACAACTGATGAACGTGAAAAAAAAGAGAATCAACAAAAGTTTTCATTATAGGCATCATTCTTTTTATGGCTAGATTTTTCACTAGTGTGAATTTTATAATTTTCCTTGATCTTTTCTACCACATACTTTTCCTAGTAGCATGAATGTGTATGTTCATATAAATGTATCCAAAGGTATTAAAATATCACATAGTAGTCAATACTATAGGATTTATCATGTCCTTATTGAATTTTGGTTCCGTTTAACATTGCTCCTCTGTGATTCCCAATTGACAGGAAGAATCTACCTCCTCTTCTCAATGTTGATTCAGAATCCACCTCATCATGATCAAGATAATAACCTGAGTAGAATGATGTCAGATTCCAGAAACAGCTAGGTACAGACTATGCTATGTTGTACGGACACCGCAACATTGAAATGGACAAGACACACGGATACATGACAAATTCTTTAAAATACAAACGACACGTGTGTCCGACACGCGTGTCGGACACGTTTCGGACACGACACGGCTCCATGATAAGAGTGTATGTGTACAGTCGTGTCGGACACGTTTCGGACACGACACGGCTCCATGATAAGAGTGTATGTGTACAGAGAACCATCGATCTTCTCAAAGGCTCCACAAGAAGAAAAAGGCCTAACCCAAAAATAAAAAAAGTGATTTTCATTTTTCAGAAAGTAGGGCCTTGTTACAGGCTTATAACTAGCAAGAGAAAAGTAACAAATTAACCCTAATAAACTAGGAAATGAAAAAGTGATCTAAATTAAAATAGAAAAGTGGATACAGTTCCCAGCAGCTCTTATTTGGACAATTCCCACTGTCGATCTAATTTGCAATCAGGTTGAATTCAGGTTAAAAATGAACCCTGAACTACACCAATACTTCTGAGGGAACTTCCTTCTGCATCCCTCATCTCCTTCATCTTTTTATACCTCAAAGCTATCTATAGACTAAGAAGTGAAGAATGTAACAGATAACAATAAGATAAAGTGGAGCCAGATTATTTTGGACTTGTAAGAGCATTTCTTAAAAATAATTGCAAACAAGCATGTTCAGTGTTAAGTGCATTCTGGCATTACAGGCACACACATAATTCATCATGAAAAAGTGTAAATGAGATTTATTTCAGATCATTAGCCTCTAATCTTGAGGGTTACTATACCATCTTAAACCCAAAAACTACGAAGGCAGCATATTGACATTCTGATGTTAGTCTTGTATTCCATATAAACACTCTATTTCTATTTGAAGGAAATTGGAAACTCACCTCAGATTCACTTGCAAGATTATGTTTCTTTACAAGGTACTTTTGGACGAAATTAATAGGCAAGTTACCATCTCTGCAGAGAAAAAAAAAAACAAATATTTAACAACTGTCCGTGTTAACACTGTAATAATAGTAACACAAAGAATAAAATAGACAGCTTATTTTGAGAAACAGGACAGAATTAGAGTGATAATAATTCCAGCCTAGCTATAATTTCATTAAGCTAATGAGAGTATAAACAGATAATTATAATGGAACAGAACATTCATATCCAATTGGTCAAGCTACAAAACCTGACAGTAATTATACTTCATTAAATCTATTTCATAATCAAGTCATCATCTTGATCTTATGGTTCATTTCCAGGAAAAATTGACAAAAAGGTCAACTCCAGTAGAATAAAAACCCACTATAACAAACGTTGGAAAAAGGTAATATTACTTCTTTCTTTCCTTTGAGGGTAAAGGTGGAAACCCCCACCCCATGTTCTCCTTCCCATTGAAAAATTTACCATTTTTTGGCACATTTCACTCCTCGAACATGTGGTCTCTCCCATCATAATGAAGCCCTAATAATACTGATAATATAACCCCTTTTTTCCAGAAAACTGCAAACAAAAACCTTACCATAATTTTCTTAATGTAACTTAATCAACTCATTTGATAGTCATATATCAAGAGTAGCTAATTTGCTACTAGTTGAGCCAAGAACTGCCCGGTGAATCTTACACATTTACCAGTAACTAATTTGCTACTAGTTGAGACAAGAACAAGGCTTTATAGGAAAAATAGAGTTTGCAAACTTTTGATGAGAATTGCTCTCGACTCCAAGAGATCCATTTTGAGCAAATAAGTTCTAGTTACATACTTGCAAGTACGAGTGTAAAAAAAATGAGACTTGAGAGACTAAAATGCATCCCACTTCTATATCTATTTAAGATCCATACTCATTTATCAAAGACCTTTCCATCTATCGACTAACAGTCCCAAGACTCCCAGCTATCTTATGAAGCATGGACTTCAATAACTGCAATGCAGGCAGAAGTACTACTTATAAGTCATGGACTTGATTACCATCTTAGTTGGATCATTATTTGTTGTCATGTTTCTTGACTTATCCATCCCACAATTGGTATGTAATCTTATCCATCCCACAAGTGGTATGTAATCCTAAGCCTTCACTTATAGATGAAAGGCATAAATTTTCATGAAATATACCGCAATTAAGCCTTTCATTAATCAAACAGAAACATAAGCATCAATGTACACAAGGATAAGGCATGGAAACTACATGCTAGTGTTAATATCAAGAATAAAGAAACTCACTTAATCCTCAGGTAAAATGCAGATGTCTGAGGCCAAGCTGCATCTTGTTTCCTAAATGCATAGAGCAAAGTATCAGAAAAAGAAAAGTACATTATTTGTAGAAATGTTACTGTAATCTTCCAAAGGGAAACAGTTCTCACTGATCAACCGAGGGAACTAAACAGAGCCAAATGGGACCAGTCCTTTCACGTATAACACCAGCAGCATCAATTAGTGCTTGTGCTGAGGCTTCAAGGTCTCTCTTTTTTTGGCTTTGCAGTCTTCGAGCCCTCACCTTTGCTGGAGATACAGGGATGTTGTCATTATTCTCGTCCTGGATTTTGGATTTATTTGCATATTCTCTACCTGTTATTTTACCCATATGGACTTCATTATCAGTGCCATTTATTTGCTCTTCCTTAAGACCAGAACTTTGTGGGCAGGACTTAACAGTCTTCGTCCTGTTTGCAGCTTCAACCAGATAATTCAAGGGTTTCCAAACTTCGGATTTATCTTTAGAGGACTCTTTGGCATTTTTTGTGCCTTTGTTAGGCTTGTAATCAGATGGAACCATGTTAGATGTGCTCTGCAAATGCCACTAAACTAAGTGTAAATATAACTATGGCAAAGTTGCTCTAAGAAGAAAGAAATACTCAATTAGAACTGCAATGGAAGAGAACCTGCATTTTAAAACTGCATATTTTTCTTTGAGGGACATTAAAACAGCGTTTATTTTATACATTAAAGAACTGACTTGTATTTTCTTTACCTGCCTTCTATTCTGATTTGAATTCTCAGCGTGAACTTCAGCACTATTGACCTCTTTCTTGGGTTTATCAATAATAGGACCTAGTCCACGTAAGGTAGAAGCCCTTCTCGCAGTAACTTTTGTTCTCCTCCCTGTTAAGCTTGGCTGCAATGCTACTGGAGGAGAGTCCACAACTAATGATGAAAGGGACCTCTCCTTTCTTCTAACAGGCGATGTAATGGAAGGCACAACTTCAGGAGCATTAACCTTTCGCCTCTTGAAAGGGAAAATATTCGCTCGTATATCTTGTAGATTGTGATCAGCCCTACACAAGAGTCTCAAATTTTAACATTTGCTTTACCAGAAGGGGCTTCATGTCAAAGGAAATAGCACAAATCAAGATTTTTGTATTGCTTTCTAAAAATTATGAAGGTATCACAATTCAGTTTTTGGAACAAGGATGCAATTTCTCAGTAACTGACTTGCACCCCTTTTCTACCACCATTACACATACATGTGTATGTCTATGAGTACAACTGTATGCATGCGTCTCTAAACAGAAACATAACACACACACACACACACACACACACACACAGAGACCCACACCCTCTTTCAGTAAGCGAGTGCAAGTTGGTAAATAAAACTTAGCATGCTAGAGTGAAAAATGAACATCCACTAAATAGATATTTTGCTGCCTGGAAAATGTCACAAGGCCAAAAACAACAGAATGTGGCTGCATAAAGAGATCAACATCTGGATCTTTTAAATATTTCTTCTATTTCCCATTTTCCTTTTTTATGACATTTTCAAACTGGGCAAACCCATTACTCAGATTAAGTGAATTGATTATTGAGCATGAAGCTTTATTCATTGTTTTTTTGCTTCTGATAATAATCCTTTGCCCTAAAGACAACAATAACCTATATAGGTACCAAGCTTAGCCACTAAACATTGAAGTTAAACAAACGGTGAACTTTTGTCATAGGAGGAAGGATCACACATCTTAAAGCAATGATGTCATTGATATCTCTTTACTTCCTTTCTTTCTTTAAGACCAGAGCCGGAACCATGTAGATATTGGCACAGGAGCTTAGGAGATGAATTCGCGAATTGCATAAGGGTTTTCTGAAAATTGTGTGGGTAGATTAGGTGTTGGAGGGGGGTTGGGGGGTTGTTCACACAGCCTCTACTTTCATCCCTGATTGGGATGCCCCGTGGTGGAACTACAAATAGAAAAATAGAGGCATCTCAGCAAGTGCTAGTAAAGGGGGATATTGTTGAGTCACATGTAATTTGAATCATCCCACATCGCATAATTGAAACTAAAGTTAATGAATAGAAGAAGTTACGCCTCTACCTACTAGTTTAAGCTTTTGGGTTAGACTAGGTCTCAACGAATATTGTGGTTCACATGTTTGTCTCCCCAAAGGGCTCATTTGTCCTAACAAATTGGTATGAGAGCCGATTATGGCCTAAGGGGGAGTTCGGATCCAATGTTTGTAGCTACAGCTGTTGAATGTTGCTTGAGTTGATCCATGTGCTACCCATGTGTCATTTGAGTTTTCCATCTAATTAACTCCCCTAGGTGTTGGACATGTATCAGATACAAGTTCTTCAAGTTTTTCCTATGTTACGGTTTAGCCCATATAATTCATGTGAGCTGCACACATGAAGGGAAAGATTTGTTCAGTCATTGTAATTTGAATAGTCTCACATTGGATAATTGCAAGTAAAGTGAAGTGTACATAAATAGAAAGTTGGGCCTCTACCTTATATTTTAATTTTTGGGTTAGAAACTAAGAATAGGTCTCAACCGATATTGTGACTCACATGTTCGTCTCCTCAACGGGCTTGTTTACCCTAACAGACACCCTCTAATTAAGTTGCGAAAATTTGCAGGGCCAAGAAGAGGGAGACTTTGAAGATCCTCAATCTTTTTAACAGGAATAAAGTTTTTAGGAAGGTGGTCGTGGAGAACACTCCTTAAACCTAGTCCTGAGAACACTTCTAACAAAAAGATATAACTCCGGGTATAAACCTTGGAACACCAACCCTAATGGATTAACATAGGCTTTAGGATTCTGGAAAAGTATACATGAGATTAGAGAACCTTTCTAAACCATGGTTCAAAATCTTAGAATCGGAATCAAAATCGCCCGGTAGTCTTAGGTATTGGAATCGATCATATCGGCCATATAAGCCATTTCGTCTCAGTGATATCTGTATCGGTCAAAAAAATTAAAAAATACTCTAAAATATTTAAAAATTATTCAGATAATTAGTAGTATTTTAATATATATATTTTTAGAATAATTGATGAAATATGAATCACATTTAGATAAAATATTACAATATAAACTAGCTGGTGCAAAGACATAAATTAATAAGACATTTATAAAAACATTACAATACAATTAATCTAACATACTAATTATGTTCAATTCAATTATATTCATAACAACCATTTTATAACATTTTCTAAAATTTCTTAAAATTAATTAGTTAATTATATTCATGGAAACCATTTTGACACGATTTTTCTAACAAAGTAAATATAAATAATTAATCTAACAAACTAATGTATAATTAATCTATCAAGCTAAATATATTCTACTTAATTATATACATGACAACCATTTTCTAACTATTTTTAATATTTTTAAATAAATTAATTACTTATATCCAAGTCAACAAATTATTGCACATTTTCTAACCATTTTAACATTTTTTTCTAATAAATTAAATTTTAGAAAACAATTATCTAACAAATTATTCATCCGGTTAGTTACCAATTTCAGCTTTCCCCCTCAAATTTCTCTATTTTGGAAATTATTAGTAAGAGGGAGAAGTTGATATGGAATCAAGAATCAAATTAGGATTTTGGATATGATCACAAGTCATAACTCGGATCTTGGCTTCACCACCAGTTGACTCAATCAAATAGATCAAATCAAAACACAAGGCAACAGTTATATCCAAATATTTATTACTTTATTCATCAAACTGAGTTTCTTAAATACTCTTACAAATAAGAGTTTCTTCACATAGCCGATGTGATACTAAACATTCTGAACTCAATAAAACACTACAAAATAAAAGAACGCTCGACCAACTATGTCTAATCAGGACTCCTCAAACTGACTCAAACGAAGTCCGATTAGACTCAAACGAAAAGCAACGAACAACATAAAATATGGACTATACAATCCTCCAATAAAATAAACTGACTCATAAGCAGCTAAGGCTCAAAATCAGAGCCAAAGTGGTGCTGATGTGACACGACGGCAACAGCCTTGATATGTGTGTAGAGGAACCGATGTTATGCCTCATCAATATTCCCAGGATGAAAAAAACTCGACCCCGTCAAGTATGCCCCCAAATGACTCATAGAACTCCAACAAATCCGGAGCCAATCGTTGCAGGTCTTCTCGAGTAATCCATGTATCATCAAATTCTGAATGACTTTTCAATGTACTAGATACAGTCTGCAACCACCATCTCTAACAAAGATAATCTGATCATCTTTTATGCTATCAATTTGCTCTTCTATAAATGGGTCATTTGCTGTAGGTAGTGGGGGAAGTGGGGTCCCTCAAATAAAGGCTCTTGTTAGGCTCATCAAGATCCACAAGTGGATTATCAGGGTTGAAAGGAGGACCTTTATAAGCTACTAAATCTGATATATTAAATGTCGAACTAATCTCCAAGTTCGAAGGTAAATCAATTATATAGGCATTTGGATTAATTTTCTTAAGAATTTTAAAAGGGTCAGCACTATGAGTAGTAAATTTCTTATTAGTTTCAGGTGGGAACCGCTCCGGACGAATTCGGATCATTACATAATTACCCTCATTAAATTCAAGGTGCCTACAATGCAAATTAGCATAGGATTTATACTGAGCGTTACTTTTCTGAATTTTCTTGCTGATTTTCTTATGCAAATCATTATATGTGATGCAAATGTGGATGCCGACTCGAACACTCTAGGCTATTGTGTCATGGGAATAAGATCTATAGGCTTTCTAAGTTTGTAACCATGCACTATCTCAAATGGACTCATGTCTATTGACCTATTACATGAACTATTATATGCAAATTCTGCAGTGGGTAAGATGAGATCTCAATTCCTCAAATGTTCACCGACTAGACATCGCAAAAGAATTTCTAGGCTCATATTTACCATCTCAGTTTGACCGTCTCTCTAGGGATGAAAAGCAGTGGAGAATTTGAGCTTAGTCCCAATCTTGTGCAATAGAGTTTTTCAAAAATAACTCATAAACTTGACATCTCTATCTGACACAACGGTTTTAGGTAAATCATGCAGCTTAACTATCCCGTCAAATCATGGTTCACAGTTGCGGTCTCGGCCGCCGACTCGGCAGGCACTGAGACGGATCGGTCTCGACGACTCGAATCGGTATCGGGCGATACGCGTAAAACGCTACATAGAAAGCTCAAAAAATTCTAAAAAAATCACGATAAATCTTAAAAAATGTAGATATCCACATTTATGTATTACATGTCCAAAATATATCACCTAACACACTAAACATAAAGCGAAAATATAAATACACGCATCGTCGGTAGAAGCATATCAAAATACATGCACAATATAGTAAATTGCACAAACTACATTCATAAATACACGCTAATGTAGTTATTTTCACATTGAATTGCGATGAGGTATAAAATCATCATCATAATACCGAGTCGACCGAGTCAACTCCGATTCTCGGCCGAGTCGGTCTCCTCTGAGTTAAGTCGACCGACTCGTGACTCGGACTCGTCTCGGAGCGGGCCGAGACGGATACGACTCGGCCGACTCGTTTCCGACTCGACCGAGTCTTTGAACCGTGCGTCAAACTAGATCTGAGCAATTTTGGAGGCATTAGAAGTCTTGTTACATGGTAAGAAGATGGTCATCTTTGAAAAATGATCCACAATCACAAATATAAAATCGTGCTTCCTCGTGCTTCCTAATAGTCTTTGAAACTCCAAGCACGAAATTCATACTCACGTCTTGCCAGGGGCGATCTGACACGGGTAGAAGCATATACAAGCCAGTGTTCTGCTTTTGCTGCTTAGTCAATTGGCACGTGCGACATTGTCCTATCAGCCTCGCAATATCTCTTTTTAGGCTTGATCAGTAAAACAAACTCTCTATCGCATTTATGATCTTCTCCCGTCCGAAGTAACCAGCAAGACCCCCACCATCCAGTTCACAAACAAGATAGTCTTGTAGTGACGTACGGAGAAAACATAACATAGAAAATCAAAATAAATTAGTCATCTTGGGTAGAAAATCATCTATTTCAGGTGTCACTCCTTCCTTTAAAGCACCAAAAATTTCTTCAAAATTGGTACATGACGCGTACTCCTTGGTTCGCTCGAAACCTACTACCTCAGTGTTTAGTTGTTTAAGCACACAAACACGACGAGTGAGTGCATCCGCTATCTTATTCTCAACTTCAGATGTATGCTTCAAGGTATAAGTGTAGTCTTGCATAAATTCAATCCACCTACTCTGTCTAGTACTGAGCTTCTTCTACGAGTTAAGGTACCGTAAGGCCTCGTGGTCCGAATAAAAAATAAATTCTTGCGGTAAGAGATAATATCGCCAATGGCTTAATGATTATACAACCGCATAGAATTCTTTATCGTAGGTGGAGTAATTCAGTTTTGCTCCGCTCAATTTTTCACTGAAGAAGGCAATTGGGTGATTTTCTTAACTGAGTACTCTGTCTATGCCAATGCTTGAAGCGTCGAACATAATTTTGAACACCTTAGAGAAATTAGGAAGTCTCATGACAAGTGCTTCGATCATTCGTTGTTTGATTTTCTTGAACGTCTTGGCAGCGACTGCGGACCACTGGAACTCTTCTCTCTTTAGGCAATCCGTAATTGAGACATGATAGTGTTGAACCCCTTTATGAATTGCATGTAGAATGTCGCCAACCCATGAAAACTTCTTACTTCTCGAATATTTTGAGGCTCCGATCATTCTACAATCACCTGGATTTTCTGAGGATTAGCTGAAATCCCTTGAGCTCATACAACAAATCTCAAGAATATGACCCCTATCGGTCATGAACACATACTTCTTAGGGTTTGCGTATAATTGCTCTTTCCTCAATGTGTGACAAACTTGCCTGAGATGAACCACATGATGTTCCAGAGTACTGTGAATCAAAATATCATCAAAATAGATACCGAGATTTGCTCATAAAGGGTCGTAATACCTGGGTCATCACTCGCATGAAAGTACTTGGAGCATTTGTCAAACTAAAAAGCATGATCATCCACTCATATAGACCGTCTTCTTGAAAGCAGCCCTCCACTCATCACCTGGACAAATCCAAATTTAATTATAGTCACTTTTCAAATCGATTTTTGAGAAGATGGTGGCTCCAGACATCATGTCCAACATGTCATCCAGTCTGGGGATGGGAAATCAATATTTGACGGTAAACTTGTTGATAGCGCAACAATCCACGCACATTCTCCATGAACCATCTTTCTTAGGGGTTAACAATGTCGGCACCGCGCACGGACTCAGACTTTCTTTAATAAACTCCTTATTCAAAAACTTGTCAACTTGTCTTTTGAGTTCAGCATGTTCTTCCGGATTCATTCTGTAGTGAGGCACCCGAAACCAAATCGATAGCGTATTGGATATCATGCATAAGAGGTAGACTATTCAGTAGTTCCTCTGAAAAGACATCAGCAAATTCCCTCAATATAGGGACTACTGCAGGAGGAATCTGCTCCTGAAAATCATCAATAATTTCTCTAGCGATAAGGGCAACAACAGTGGACCCCTTAGCGATCTCCTTATCAATAAGTTTGGGGCTGATCAGCGTTAACGCCTTCTTACTGCTAGAGGCCTCAGTCTGCTTTGTATGCCATGGTCGCAACGGGTCCAGCTTGATCTTTTTCCCCTCATAAACAAATGAGCATGAGCTTGGAAGTCCACAGGTAGTGACATCTCGGTCATATAACTAATGTCGTCCTAAAATGATATGGCCCACGTCCATGGTGACTACATCACACCAAATTTTGTTCGAATATGTAGCAAATAGGATCGGGATAAGACATCTATCCTTCACATCGATGGACGCAGAGTTCACCCATGACACTTTATATGGTTGGGGGTGGAGAACAGTCTTTAGCCCAACTTTAGTTCCTATACCCGAGGTGACGACGTTGACGCAACTCGCACTATCAATTATAACCTGATAATTTTTACTACCAATTTTAGTGAGAGTTTGAAAATTTGAAGTTCTATGCCAGTCGTCATTTTCCTTAATTTGAGTCAGGGCGTATCTCACTACACTCAAGTGACGGGTAATCCTGTCTACATCAATCGACGATGGGTGCATGCTCAAAACACATCCCAAGGTGGCATTCTGATCAATGTCAAAATCATCTTCCCAAGTATCTCCTTCAGGGTTATGGACGATTTCATCTAAATCATCCTGGTCATCATCCAATTAGGTTTCAATAATCAACGTTCTTGTCTTACTCGGACATTGTGCTTAAACAAGACCAAATTCTTGGTACTTGCATCGAATCTACTGAATGGATCTAGATGACTCACCTGCGATTCCCTTGCTTTTGTCTTCACGCCTTTGAGTGGAACTATTAGACCCAAAACGAGACTGTGTTGGGACGGATTGGATTAAAACTTAGCAGTAGTCATGTTTAGACTATCCCTATAGTCTGTGCGTCTAGGAAACGAAGAAGCTTGAGATTGACCTAAGTCATGGACAATTTGAATAGCTTACTCTAGGGTAGGGACATCTCTAACAATTAGCCTACGCCTAAGCTCATCCTTAAGTTCTGAATGAAATCTAGACAAGACTATTGCATCAGACTCATCCTCACCACATCTCACCAAGTATTGATCAAACTTTTTAATGTACTCCGATACTGGTCGATTACCTTGAGTCGAATGCTGCCATTAATCAAGTAGACATTGTTTGTATGACACATAAAGATATTTCTCTTGGAGTTTCAGCTTCATCTTGTCCCAAATTTGAATAGCTTCTTGATTTTTAAGTCTCATCAGTTTCTCAACATTCGCCTAGTATTGCCTAGTCTGACCCACCAATTTCATCTTGACAAATCGGATTCTTCTCTCGTCGGATATATCATACCGGTCAAAGTAATGATCCATGTCTGAAATCCTATCGAGGAAGATTTGGGGATCCAACTAGCAATCGAAAGTGGGTGCCTCAAGTTTTATATTCTTTAAGTTCGCTCCCGCAAAATTGTTTTGATCATTATTCCTAGGGTGGCGAGATCCAAGGCGAGGTCCATTATCACTAGCATTGTCGGTAGTCTCTTGGTTCCTAATGTTTTTCAGTTCTTACTCAATGTTGTGCATTCGAGTGGTTAAATTTCCTAGGAGCTTGATGATATTGGTTAGTGTGGGATCCATCTCAGAAGTTAGGTCTCGGGGGTGATACTGTGTTCCACTACGGGTGGTCATGCAACAGTGTTGCCTGGATGTAAGATCTAAGACACAATGTTAAATGAAGCCTAATGCAAAAAAATGATCAAATAAAAAAATCAACTAATATGAAACCTAATACAGAATGATCAAATAAGAAATCAGCAAGTAATTCAGCTCTGTTATGCAGTAAATATCCCACTACTCTTTTTCATCTAAGCAACAAAATTTTAGTTAAGGCGGTCAGGTAATAGAAATAGTGTGTAATGTTGACAATTTTAAATTCAAAAATGAATCGAATAGTACTTAGAACCAAGAATAGTTCTAGTTTAATATTCAGATGCAGCAAATAAAGCTAGCAGATTCACTCATTCACAATTTATTTAGTAAGCAGCGACAAGTCGATAGCACAAAAAATGGATCCCTTTGGTGCAAATGGATATCTAATACTATTGAAAAGGTAGTAGAACTAACTAAGTTAGGGATTATCTCAAAATTACCTGCACCAAGGAGGAGAGGTCAAACTCCACACTTCTGGACGGTAGTGCTAGAAGTTGCGAGCCCGCAGTCTCGAGAACGGCGCAAATCGGACTCGAATCGAGCAGGAAACGGCTTCCGGAATATCGATGTTGCTTCTGAACTAAGCTGGCTCAGTCGAGACAACTCATCCGAGTTGACTTAGTATCCAATTTGAGTTAGACTACTGTGATGTGGGTCGGGTCGGGTCGGTGTTGATGGACCCGGTTAGCTAAACCCAATAGCTGATTGGGTTTTTAAGTATCGGGTTTGAAAAGAAATCAACCCAACCTAAATCATTCTTTCCTTCTCTTGATCGTAGCCAGCTAGGGTTCTGGTGGCGGCGGAACTAAGAAGGCGGCGGAGCGGATCTTCTCCGGCAGAGTTTTGGCAATGGCGACGGAGCTCCGGGAGCACAGGGAGCACCAAGGAGTGTACGACGACGGTGGGGTGACGCTCGTCGGCAAGATCGGGGAGAGATCTCGATGGCAAGGCCGTTGGAAATCTTCGATGGAGTCGACGGCGGCTGGGGAGGGTGATGGTGTTGTCGGAGGAGCTTCACGACGAGAAGATAACGCAGGCGAGTCCGTCGGAGGTAGATGGAGGCGGCAGGGGCTGCTGTCAACGAAGAAGTCTCAACGGTTGCTTGAAGGAGTTGGAGTCGTCATCGTCGAGGGCAGGTGGAGGTGGGAGATTGGCGTGCGAGGGATGATCTAGCTCCTTGAAGGACCCGTGTTGATTGGATCTTGAGCGGCGACGAAGGGTCGTGGAGTGGAGAGGCAGAGCTCTGGCGAAGGTCGTGGAGTGGAGATCTTGAACGGCGACGAAGGCGAAGCTCTGGCGAAGGTCGTGGAGTGGAGATCTTGAATGACGACGAAGGCGGAGCTCCGTCTAAGGTCGTGGAGTGGAGACGATGGTGGGAGAGGTCGTTGGAGATGAGGTTGGTGGACGGAGATGGCATCGGGTATTGGGAGATCTCCCTAGTGAAGACGAAGGAGATGAACAGTAACAAATTCTTACTGTTCACAGAATAGTTTTTTTTTTGAAGAGGCTTAGAAAATTTGTGGAGAGGAACAGAAATTTGGCTCTGATATCAAAAATGATATGGAATCAAGAACCAAATTAGGGTTTTGGATATGATCACAGGTCGCAACCCGGATTTTGGTTTCACCACCAGTTGACTCAATCAAATAGATCAAATCAAAACACAAAGCAAAAGTTATATTCAAATATTCATTACTTTATTCATCAAACTGAGTCTCTTAAATAAACTTTTATAAAGAAGAGTTTCTCCACATATCCGATATAATACTAAATATTCTGGACTCAATAAAGCACTACAAAATAAAAGAAGACTCGACCAACTAGGCCTAATCAGGACTCCTCAAACTGACTCAAAGAAAGTCTGATTGGACTCAAACGAAAAGTAACGAACAAGATAAAATATGGACTACACGATCCTCCAATAAAGTAAACTGACCCATAAGCAGTTAGGGCTCAAAATTAGAGCCAAAGTGGCGTCGATGTGACACGACGGCGACAGCGCTGATATGTGCGTAGAGGAATCGGTGTGATGTCCCCATCAGAAGTATTATAATCTTTAGTAAAAGTAAGCATATGATTTTCTCGGGTTCAAGAATAATCATTGTATCCATGAGATATCGAAAGTGAAATAAATTTGACACCAGTGATTTGTGGTGTCAATTTAAAAGACCAATTGAATCCAACAACAGTGTGAAATCAATGTCAATTAATTAAAATTTTATGTTGTGGAATCAGAAGATACTGTTGAATTTGTTGCAGTTTGACATAGTTGTGTTGAAATCGGAACGGAATCGGTCGATTCTGGCTGATTCTAACAGGTATCATTCTGATTCTGACCGACTTCGTCCAATTCTAACCAATTTCAGCTGATTCCAATTCTGAACCACCTATTCTATCTTGTCTCGGTGTCGGCCGATTCCATAACGAATAGGCCAATTATTCAAACCATGTCATGAACTCCTTTTCTTTGGGTAATGGCATGTTTATCGACTTCTAGAAAGATAAAAGGTGTGAGAAAACTGCGAACGTCACAAGTTCCCTTCACTTTTCAATTAAACAATTAATCTTAATGCCTTGGTTGCTAGTGAATGAGGACATATCTATTGGAACTCAGAGTTCACTATCAACTGACGCCTACCTTGGCAAAAATAAAAAGGAACGAAAAATTAACTTCCTCAATGACTGGAACCGAAGGGTAGGAATACCCACATGATGTCGTTTTGGCCATTAGAAAGAACAGTAAGTTCTCACTTTGATCCTTTTACGCATTACTCTATTCAAGGAATTGCAAGTTGGCACTCTCTAAATTTATCTAGAAGGCCAGGGCGTCTTGCAAGGTAAGCCTTCCTCTAATCCCAAGTACCCCTCAACTGTCACTGGAGGTAAACCTTTACTTTATCTAATTTAACCCTCGATTTAGATAGCACACACATAGATACATGAGGGAAAATTACAAAACAAGACAGGCATAGCTCCACCACAGATCTCCACGGCTTTCCTCGACAATTTGCATGTGCATCATGGTTCAGGTCAGGTCACAAACAGGATCCAGGCCATTGAATTCAACACACATTACAAACATTTATTTCCTGTCCTTCCCCATTCTACTAGTCCTTGCCTCTTCTTTCATCACTAGGGATTTCGCTCTTCCTTCTCCCCTACCTACTCCGACATACCAGCGGCTTTTCCCTTGACTAATTGAAAGGAGAGAAGAGAATAACATATTTTAATTATTTTCTCATGTTTCTTCAATTTTTGTTGGATCTTTTTGTGAATTTCATTTCTTTTATTCTGCCTACCTATTCTCTCATTCTTCACTTGTTCATTTATTTCTTTTTCCCATTGTTCCTCTTCATCTTCCCTCTGTGTACTGATGTTCTCCTTCTTCCTTTCTATCTGCCTTATTTGTTTTTTAATTCTTTTCTAGATTTTCGATATTATTCTGTTTTTTCCCCAAGAAAATTACCAATGTGCATGTGCAGCCATATATGGGGTGTCACATATGCGGTTTTGCAGTATACACCAGCTCATTGCATGCTACAGCATACTACATTATGTAATTGAAATGAATAGCAGTAATTTCTAAGTTTTCTCCACTTGTGTTATTACAGCTATCCATAGAGGGCAAGATGCATCCCAAAAACCTTTTGCTTCTTTTTCTTTTCCTTTGAATGGATTTGAGGTTGACGTTGACGGTGCTTAATGATGGGGACAACATGCATTAGACTTCTTAGTCATGTGACCTCATGCATTAGACTTTTTAGTGCACTGGGCACTAGTTATCGGCATTAGGATCTGAAAAGGACTCAGATACAGGTAAAGACAGCAAAAGGCCCTTGACCTCCCTGATAATGAGTGTACGAGCGATGGCTTGATGACTTCTTGATCCGAGACGTCAATCACTTTACTTATATAATTAAGTCATAAATTTAAGTATGTAACAGAATAAGGTGGAGGGTTAATGAGAAAACTCAATATGTGATATCATGGTTACAAAGAGGCCTAGCTCATTTGTGTAAACAACATGTGCTGGCATGGTTGCTAAGACCTCCTTTTTAGATTTTTCCCCCCCTTTTTGTTGTCTTTAAATATACAGTGCAGGTATGACTCAATGTCTAATTATCACAGCTTAGCATTAAGCTAGATATCCATTTAAAAACAAGGTCAAGAATGTTATAAGTTTCCATGTTGTGTCCTTGTGAACTTCCTCAATAAAGGCCTTTCAGTTTTGAGTGTAAACAACCTTCAAAACATCCTGTTTATAACTTTAGGCCTAAAGTCATTTAACAGTAATGCAAATAGTTTTTTCAGCATCTTGAAGCTTCAGGGAAGCTTACAGAGTCAACTTAATACAAATTACCCTAAATTATGTTAATTATGTTAAAGCAAATCTTTTGCAAATTATCCAACAAAAGAATTGTACTGTAAGTGGAAGCATAAAGAAGAAGAAGAAGAATTAAAAGAAAAGAGATTAAAATACTGCAGCTAAGAAGAAATGATATACAAAAATTACTTTTTAGATTGAAACAGGAAGATTCCGTAATTTCTTTTCTATTTTCTGTGTCAGAAGAGCAATTACTACTTAATATTAAATGTTAAGGATATTCTTATATTAGTACAAAAAAGATAATATCTTTTTCCAGTATTACTTGCCAACCTCCCACTGGAGAACAATATTCTGCCTCTGCAGCAGACGTTGGATGCTATATTCGGCGCAGACGAAGAAATTCTTAATTTAACCGCACTCTAGTCAGCTTGCTGTTACATTTCTTTTGTTTTCTTTTCTTTCTTTTTTTTTTTTTTAGGGAAACATGTCATTTTACTCAATAATCAAATACATATTTATCATGTATTGAAATAATTCCCTCTTTTCCCCCTTCACCCCATCAAAAGAAAAACAAAGTTGAATTTTGAATGTACTTCAATCGTGAATAATTCAAAATAATATGATATATATAACATACAAAAAAAGAAATAAAAACCAACTAACATGATACACATAAACTATAGGGGTTACAAGTTATAAACATTTTAAAATATAAGTAATCAGTAAGAAACTGAGCTGAGCGTAAATCAATCAATTGGCTAAATCTAGAGCAAAACAGCTAAGAGAAGAGACTAGTAAATCACAATGACAAGAAGTTGACCTTAGCTTTTCTGCTGGAACACAACCCAGATCAATGTTACATATTGGGCAGCAATCCACCTCCTCATCAGCTAGTTTCTCAAAAATGCACTTCCTGCAAACTGCTTATGAGACAAAAAAGCAACACCGTCAGATATTGCTTATTGTCTGTGCATGTAATTTGTCAATCTGAAACATCTTGTATACACGACCAAACAGTTACAGCCAACTCGATTCTTAATACCAGAAGGAAAAGGGTTTCTCTAACCAACTATTAACAGATACTGAAGGACAAAACAAAAAATTCAGTGGAAAACAGAACTTTCTTTATACTCAATCAACTGGAAAGTTGTTTATCACTCAAAATCAACAGAAAAATGGAAAATGATTTTGCAACTCTAAATAAGGATCATAAGAGAGCAAGGAAATGCAAACACATGCACGCGTAACTAAATCTCTGCATAATCTCCATACCTTGAACCAACTGGAACATGCATATATAACTGGCATATTACCTACATCACAAGAAATATTGAGCAGACTCACCAAAGAATAAATCACTGTGCCTAATCATATAATTGAATACCTTGAACGTAAAAATGGACAATGAAAAATAGTTACACTAATAAGCCTCGTGATCAAGCAACAAAATTAACTCAAGATGATCTAAATATGCTCGGTGGCCAAATAATAATAGAGTCTACTTATGGAATTCAGAAGATGTTGAAGCCCCAAAAATCTTACCCAAGTAACAAACTCCAAGTATATAACAAATTTCAGATGAACAATACGAGAAGCAGCCCATTAAGTATAATATATATAGTCTCACAACACCCAGGTTGCTATATAGATAGAACCAATATTAACCAAGAAACAAATTAATTGTCAGCTCCGAAACTGCTCCCATTGAGAAAGGAAAGAGAGAGAAGATTCCTAATCGAAAACCCAAATCAAGCTAAAACAAAAAACGACATCAACACGATCAACTCGATTCATGATCACCCCATGCATGAAGCTCCCATCTTGTTTCAGACATCAACGTCCATTTCCACAACCCAACAACAAAACCAAATAAAAAGGAGATCCTTTCTCTGCATGAAAGCATAAACAACCAAATCCAAGCCTCAAATCGGATGACAACACACGCAAACCAAGCCTCAAATTCTCATGAAACAACGAACCACGGAGCACCCAGCGACCAAGATCGAATTTTGTCAAAACTCCACATCAGAAAACATCGAAAACAACGAACCCAGATATCAAAACACTGGAAACACGAAGAAACCAGGGAATTTAACCCAGATCAGAGAATCAGAGGCGAGAGGAGGGGGGCACGTGGGGCTCACATGTGTGGAGGCACTCGGAGATGGTGGTGGCGTCCCGGAGGAGCTTCTTGCAGATGAGGCACGTCATGCACGCCTCAAGCAGCTCCCTCTTCACCCTCACCACCAGCGGCGACGACGAGGCGGCGGACATCTCTCTATTCTTCCTCTCTCCCTGGCCGGCGCAGGTTAGCGCGTCCCGCTGCATGCCGAATCGCCGCCTGCAGCCAGCCGTCGAGGGAACTGCGCCAGCCTCATTGATCGGTCGATAACGTGGAGACGGAGAGCGCGAGAAGGATCCAATAGAAGAGAAGAAGAGAGAGTGTGGGTGAAAAAGGTTGGATTTTTATAAGCAGGGCTTCAGCAGAGAAAGGGAAGGGGGGAGGGGGGGAGCGTTTCTGCTGTTGAATTTGAGGAGGAGGAGGAGGAGGAGGAGAGAGGGGGTCGTTGGTTCGTAGGAGAGAAGAGCAAAGGGATTATTTGATCGACGACGAGAGAAGAGAAGGAGGGGAGGAGAGAGAAAGAGGGAGTAAAAATAAAATATAATAAAATAAAATAAAAAAACACAAACAAATATAAAGTTCAGGGGGCTCGGGTTGTTTTTGGCGTGCTTGGGAGCTAAAACAACGTGGCTTCAAAAGGCTTGCCTTAAATGTAGAGGGGATCCGACTAAAATGCGCCTCGTGGGTGCATGTAAATGTGTATTCTCTGTTCAGCCGAAGTATAAGTTGGCTCCATCAGTGGTCCTCACTCTTGGATAAAGATTGGGCAAATTTTACTACAAGATTTGAATCCTTTGAACTGGGTGCAGAATTCCTCAACGAAAATGTATCACAAGAGATGAATAATATGCTATTATATACAAGTTCATTGGATCTGACTGACAAATAAATGCTTGCATTATTCGTCACGCAGATTAAGCTCGAGCAACCTCTCCTTAAATTTTTTTTTTGTCCCCCCTAAACTGAGAAAAAAGTTGATAGAATTTGCTATAAAAGTCCGCGGGTTGATCTTTCGGATCACACATCACAGCATGCAATGATGCAAAGATCCTGATCTGAAAACAATTTTCTTCAGATTTCGGCAACAAATCGAGCAAGTACTGGAGCAACAATGATCCAATCTAGCGCACGTTTGGGTCGAGCAACAATGGTCGACTACAAGGGGTTGTTTGGTTAGGAGTGAAAGTGAGGAAATAGTAATAGTTTCCTTTAGAATTTGAGAATTATTAGTGAGTTTTCTGGTGTTTGGATGTTGTTAGGAATTGTAGTTTAGAAAATACTATATCTTTTCCGGTGTTTGAATGGTAATGTGAAAGTGAAGGTGGAAAAGTTGACCACTAAGTTGACCGCAAAATAATATTAAAATAAAATTAGATTGTAATTAGAATGCAAAATTGACTTTTTTAAGTTACGACTTATTACAAATGAGATTTACATAACCATAAAGTTAATTGTAGCATCTTGAAAGTGATTGTGTAAAAAAAAAAAAAGAAAGAGAAAAGAAAAGGATTTTTTTCCTTTTTTCTTTTCCGGTATTTGGATAGATAGGTAAGAGAGCAATTATACTTCCTCATTTCCTTACTTCTGCCCACTTCCTTGCAACCAAACACGCCCCCAAGAGGGAAATTATGTCTTTTTTGAATGTTTGTCGCCGGTTCGCTATGTATTATGTTTGTGTACCATATTCACTTTTGCTAAAAAAAATTAATGAAGGGAAGATTATTATTATTATTATTATTTTTTAAGAAAAAACGGTGAAACCAAAAAATTCTCAACACTTCGTTAGAGAGTTTTAAATGAAACCATTCTTGAGAAACGTAAGGAAGAGAATAAGAATTCTCTCACGCCACAAAGCACACGCAGGGTGCACAGAACAAGCGAAAAGAAAACAAAAACAAAAAAAGTGACCAAACAATGAGAGTTTGACCTCCACCATTTGCACTTGAGAAAAGAAAAGACGCATTATGCGAGACAAGAATGAGCGAGCCTCGTTTGAAAATTGGAAACCAGACCAGCCTGGACTAAATGAGAAGACCGAGTCCCACGTTTAGAAATGGGGCTGTCAACGACTCCAACAACTGCCAAACTCAGTATTCTGCCTTTTTTTTTTTTTTATGTCCCCAAAGATTTGTGCCCGGTGGACTACATTGAGCAAAACATAGAATATACTGACAAAGCTATGAGATTATAGATGCACCAAAATACATCACATTGCCTGCAATCATGCTGCATCAAGAATTTGCGAGGGAGGAGAGAGATTTAATGCAATTTCCCCCATCCGCTATTTTCTAGCATTCTTCATCATGAGATCTGAAGGCAAAAATAGAAATCTCCTTCTCACAAGCCATTGAGCATCAGTAGCATGCACAAATCTCCAACAAAGATGATACATTTATGTTTCCTGGCGTTCAACTAAAATTCACTGAAAGAATGCAAGACAAAAAAATTAAAAAATAAAGGCATGAGAGCTGTCAAGCCCCTCGAGCCTGAACTGTTCACTATACAAAAAGGTTAGTTTAGCTTAGCTCACAAAAGAATAAGAAAAAAAGTAAAACACAATGGGCAACTTCTAATTATTTCACGGGAAGAAATTATCTAATAAGGAGGTCAACTGAAAATCAACCCCCCACAAGAAGCATATAGAGAGGGTGCAGAAAAAATTGAATTTGTATTTTTCCCACACAAATAATGAAAGAAACTTATCTCAAAAAAAGAAATTATTGAAAGAAACAACTCTTTCTTGGACTTGATTTGGGCAGACAATCGTTTTAGGGCAGTATCCCGTCATTTGACTATACAGTTTGAAAATACAAAGTCCAATTAACCTGAATCCTGTACTGAATTTCGGAGCAGGAAGAATGATTAAATGGTCGAATCAGAATGGGGTGTATAATCACATCAGCAGTATCGACGGAAAATAAACGACTGCATGGAACATTGTTGCGAGTTAGCCATCAGGCAGTAAGTGCCTCCAGAAACTGCATTTTTTTCTTTGCGTTACTCAAAAAGGAAACTTGCTGGACAAAAGTCTCTGGAAGCGAACAATGTGAATATATGATTCCTCTTCAATCTGCAGTGATCCATTTAGCCCCCAACACAGGAAGGTTCCAACCGCACAGTGATTTCTTTATATAAGTTTGAGAAGGGGTATACTGCTTTGTGGGGATGGGAATGCCATTTCATTTCCTCATTTATGTGCATTCATGCATATCAAGACCCAACAAGACCTTTGAAGCGAGCATAAGCAACAATCAAAATAAAAAGCAAGGCGCATACCATTCCTGAGATCCCAACCACCTATTAGAAATCCAACAGAAAAATAAGCAAACTACCAAAGCACTAGCACATGATGACTGCTATGCAGAAAACATACCCATTTAAATACGTATCCATGGTTCTCATTCCACGAGTATGGGATATTCATGCCAAAAACCCAGCAACTAACGAATAAAGAGAGAGGCAAGCAGTGCCAGAACTTAGAAATAGCTCCAACTGCCACCATACATAAAACAATAAGAATAGAGAGCGCCAATCCATTGTGTTCATTGTAAGCAAACAAAATTGATAGAACCATCAGATATGGGCAAGTGGACAGAATTACCTGAATCAACTGATTTCGATGGTTATCCAGCTGCAAAAATATCAACCATAAAGAACTTAGAATACTATTAAAAGGAACACATGTCACTAACGCATATACAGAGTTTTCCGGTTCAAGTAGCCACCTGAATATTAATATAGTCCTCTGTGTCATCTATATATTCACGCAGCTGCATACAACATTTGATTCAGGAATTAGCTGGTGCAACTGAATTTGACCACACTTGATTTACCAATTTGAGATCCAAACACCATTCATGAAGAAATAAACATGTGATCATGCAGAACAAGATATATAGACAATTGCCTCAAGTAGATATACAAGAAAATATTATGCAATCTTCTTCATTTTCCATACAAGATGATGTACACTCTGATAGTTAGGTGCAAAATAAATAAGGATGTCAGAACAGGATAGGTGGGAGTTACCAGGACAGGACACAAAAGTGTGATACAATATGGGACACGAATGCGGGATATATGCCCTCGAAAAATAGCAGAAAAGTTTACATGCATGTATATAAATACACACATACACATATATGTGTATTTTTTTTCTTTTGTGTGCGCGTGTATCTGTACAAGAATATGTGTATGTTTTTTATTTCTTCAATCAAACATTTGAATTTATAAAAATCTCCCTTCTCTATGATTGATAAACTATTTATTAATTTACTTATATAAATAATATGTTACTGGAAGTTCTCTTCAATAAAATTGTGTCTAACTTATACTAAATGTTTTCAGAGATACATAGTCATTTAACTTTTTCAAATAAAATCGTGTTATCATGTTATGATAGTAGTTAAAGAATGATTTTTTGAGCATTTCCAATGAGTTTCATATGAGTAACGAAAAAACTTCCTAATAATGTCCAATAAGTGTCAGAAACAATGTTCTATAAATTTCATGTGCAATATGGTATTAGTGTTTGATATCAGTTTCTCTAGACATAGTGTCTCACTCATATATGAAGTGTCTGCTAACTATGGGTAGGACAGGCCCAGTTGGATGACTCAGACTCATGAACCCTGTTTGAGAGGGTTATTACCTAACGGCATGGTTCACAGTCGCGGTCTCGGCCGCCGACTCGGCGGGCACTGAGACGGATCGGTCTCGGCGACTCGGATCGGTATCGGGCGATACGAGCAAAACGTTACATAGAAAGCTAAAAAAGATTCTGAAAAAATCCCGATAAATCTTAAAAAATGTAGACATCCACATTCATGTATCACATGTTCAAAATATATCACCTAGCACACTAAATATAAAGCGAAAGTATAAATACACGCGTCGTCGGTAGAAACATATCAAAATACTTGGTAGAAGCATATCAAAATACATGCACAATATAGTAAATTACACAAACTACATTCATAAATACATGCTAATGTAGTTATTTCCACATTGAATTGCGATGAGACACAAAATTATCATCATAATGTCTAGTCGACGGAGTCAACTCCGATTCTCGGCTTAGTCGGTCTACTCTGAGTTGAGTCGACCAACTCGTGACTCGGACTCGTCTCGGAGCGGGCCAAGACGGATACGACTCGTGACTCGTGACTCCCGACTCGGCCGAGTCTTTGAACCGTGCCTAACGGTACGACTTCTAAGAAACCATAGTAGCTATCCAAAGTGTACGCAATTCCTATGTAAAAAATATGGGAAATTTTAGACCGTGTTTAAAATCTCTGTATCCGAATCCCTATTGGCCAATGACTTTCAGTATCAATATTATCAATACCAGTTATACCGACAATATTGGCACTGATATCGGTTGATAGTACAGGGTTAATATTAAATCGGGCAGCTCAAAACTCCATACACATATTTCTGATAAATAGCAGAATCGGCCCTTATTTGAAAGTATGTTGTACACCCTTGCCTTGTTAAGTAAGAAGTAACATCTAACATCAATTTCAGTCAGCGCAAAGGCAAGAAAAGATGGGATCATCAGGTGCCGTTAGTGACTGCTTAAGAGCGCCCCCACCCACCCCTCCCCCCCCCCCCAAACAACCAAATCCACAAAAATCATGCATTCACACTATAAACGGCACATTCACATGTTTCAAACCTGCAAGTTCTGATCCAGACACTGATTTGCTTTCAGGTTGTGGTTTCAGTTTGCCGAGTTTTTTTACTGGCGTGTGTGTGTATGCAGGGGCACATGTTATGAAGAGAAAATGTTATGAATCTACTCTCGGTACTTTATCTTATCAATTCCACGGCTACTTGATGCGAAATCAAATACTAAATAAAGAATTTAAAGTTTTGGATATGATCACAGGTCACAACCTGAATCTAAGCTTCACTGCCAATTGAATCAATCAAAATTTAGACTGAATCAAAACATAAGCAAAGCTTTTTATTCAAATATTTAATAATATTTTATTTATCAAACTGAGTCTTTTAAATAGACTCTTACAGAAAAGAGTTTCACCACATAACCGATGTGGTACAACACTGGACTCAATAAAGTAATACGAAATAAAAAAAAGCTCAATAAACTAGACCTAATTAGGACTCCTTAAACTGGCTCAAACGAAGTCTGATTGGACTTAAACGAAAAACAACGAACAGAATAAATATGGACTATACGATCCTTCAATAATAACAACCGACTCATAAACTAGGTCTTAAAACCAAGCCCAAAGTGGTGCCGATGTGACACGACGGCGGCGCTGATATGTACGTAGAGGAACCGATGTGATGCACCATCAGTACTCCCGGGGTGAAAAGAACTCGACCCCATCAAGCATGGCTCCAAATGACTCTCACAAAACTCCAACAAATCCGGATCTAAGCGACGCAGGTCTTCTCAGATAATTCATGTATCGTCAAATTTTGGACGATCTTTCCAATGTACTAGATACCGTCTGCAACCACCATCCCTAGTATAGATGATCTGATCTTTTATGCTATTAATTTGTTCTGCTGTAAATGAGTCAATTGTTGTTGGTAGTGGGGAAAGTGGGGTCCCTCAAACAAAGACTCAGGGTGGGCTCATCAAGATCCACAAGTGGATTATCAGGGTTAAAAAGATGACCTTTATAAGCTACCAAGTCTGATATATTAAATGTCAAAACTAATCCCGAAATTCAGAGATAAATCAATTATATAGGCATTTGAATTAATTTTCTTAAGGATATTAAAAGGACCAGCACTACGAGCAGTTAATTTCTTAACAGCTCCATGGGGAACCGTTCCGGACGAATCCGAATCATTACATAATCACCCTCTTTAAATTCAAGGTGCCTATGGTGCAAATCAGCATAGGATTTATACTGAACATTACTTTCTTGAATTTTCTTACTGATTTTTTTATGCAAATCATGTATACGCGATGCAAATGCAGATGCCGACCCGAACACTTTAGGATGTGTCATGGGAATAAGATCTATTGGCTTCCTAGGTTTATAACTGTGCACTATCTCAAAAGAACTCATGCCTATTGACCTATTACATGAACTGTTATATGCAAATTCAGCAGTGCGTGAGATGAGATCCCAATTCCGCAAATGTTCACCGACTATACATCGTAGAAGATTTCCTAAGCTCTTGTTAACCACCTCGGTTTGACTGTCTGTTTGGGGATGAAAAGCAGTTTAAAATTTAAGCTTATTCCCCATCTTGTACTATAGAGTTTTCCAAAAGTAACTCATGAACTTGACGTCTCTATCTGACACAATGGTTTTGAGTAAACCATGCAACTTAACTACTCCATCAAAGTAGATCTGAGCAATTTTGGAAGCATCAGAAGTCTTATTGCATGGCAAGAAGTGAGACATCTTTGAAAAACAGTCCACAATCACAAGTATATAATCATGCTTCCTGATAGTTTTTGGAAGTCCAAGAACGAAATTCATACTCACGTCTTGCAGGGGCGGTCTGGCACAGGTAGAGGCATATACAGGCCAGTGTTCTATTTTCGCTGCTTGGCTAATTGACAGGTGTGACATTGCCCTATTAACCTCGCAATATCTCGTTTTAGGCTTGGCCAGTAAAACAAATTTTCTACTGCCTCTGGTTTTTCTCGTCCGAAGTGATCAGAGCAAGACCTCCAGCATGCAGTTCCAAACAAGATAGTCTCGTAGTGAGGTACGGGGAATGCATAACTTGTGGAATCGAAATAGATAGTCATCCTGAAATAAGAAACCATTTATCCCTGTGTCACCCCTTACTTCAAAGCATCAAAAATCTCTCCAAAATCGGGGCATGACACGTACTCTTCCTTGATTCGCTCGAAATCTACTTCCTCAGGGTTCATTTGTTTAAGCACACAGGTGCGTCAAGTGAGCGCAACCGCTACCTTATTCTTAACACCAGATGTGTGTTTCAAGGTATAAGTGTAGTCTTGCATATACTCAATCCATCTATCGTGTCTAGCACTGAGCTTTTTCTGCGATTTAAGGTACGGTAAGGCTTCGTGGTCCGAGTAAAGAACACATTCCTACGATAAGAGATAACGCCGCCAATGTCGTAATGATTATACAGCCGCATAGAATTCTTTGCCATATGTGGAGTAATTCAGTTTAGCTCCGCTTAATTTTTCACTGAGAAAGGCAAATTGGGTACTTTTCTTGACTGAGTACTCCGCCTATGCCAATGTCTGAGGCTTCGCATATAACTTCGAACGCCTCAGAGAAATCAGGAAGTCTCATTACGGACGCTTCGATCATTCGTTGTTTGATTTTCTTGAATGTCTGGGCAACAATAGTGGACCACTGGAACTCTTCTTTATTCAGGCAATCCGTAACTGGGGCCATAATAATGCTGAATCCCTTCATAGATCACCTATAGAATATCGCCAGCCCATGAAAGCTTCTTACCTCTCTGATATTTTTAAGCTCCGGACACTCTACAATCGCCTGAATTTTCTGAGGATTAGCGAAAACCCCTTGAGCGGATACAACAAACCCCAAGAATACGACTCTATCAGTCATGAACACGCATTTCTTAGGATTTGCGTACAATTGCTCATTTCGTAGTGCACAACAAACTTGCCTGAGATGACTCACATAATGCTCCGGTGTCTTACTGTAAATCAAAACATCATCAAAGTAGACGACCAAGAATTTACCCACTTGTGTCATCATTCGCATGAAGGTGCTGGGAGCATTTGTCAAACCAAAAGGCATGACCATCCACTCATATAAACATCTTTGGTCTTGAAAGCGGTCTTCCACTCATCTCCTTGACGAATCCAAATTTGATGGTAACCACTTTTCAAATTAATTTTTGAGAAGATGGTAGCTTCAGACATCATGTTCAATGTCATCCAGTTTGGGGACAGGGAATTGATATTTGACAGTGATCTTGTTGATGGCGCGACTATCCACGCACATTCTCCACGAACCGTCTTTTTAGAGGTTAGCAATGCTGACACTGGGCATGAACTCATACTTTCTTTAATGAGCCCCTTATTCAAAAGTTCGTCAACTTGCCTTTTGAGTTCAGCGTGTTCCGCCGGATTCATTCAATAGTGAGGTAAGTTGGAAAGGGAAGATCCCGGAACCAAATCTATGGCGTGTTGGATGTCACGCATAGGAGGCAGACTATTCGGGAGTTCCTCTGGAAAAACATCAGCAAATTCCTTGAATAAGAGGATTGCTGCCGGAGAAATCTGCTCCGAAGAATCAATATTGATCTCTCTAGCAACAAGTGTGATAATTGTGGATCCTTTGGCAATCTCCTTATCAATAAGTTGAGACTGATCAACGTTAACGCCTTCTTGTTGTTAGGTGTTTCAGTCTGCTTAGTCTCAGGTATAAGCTGAGTTGGTCGCAACGGGGCCAATTTGATCTTTTTCCCCTCATGAATAAATGAACATGAGTTTGAACGTCCATAGATAGTGACATCTCGGTCATATAACAAAGGTCGTCCCAAAATGATATGACCCACGTCCATGGTGACTACATAACACCAAATTTTGTCTAAATATATGGCAAATAGAATCGGAATAAGATACCTATCTTTCTCACATCAATAGAAGCACAGTTTACCCATGACACTTCGTATGGAAGTGTCGAGGGTGGGGAACAGTCTTTAGCGCAAATTTAGTTACCATACCTGAGGCGACGACGTTGACGCAACTTCCACTATCAATGATAACACGACAATTCTTACCACCGATTTTAGTGAGAGTGAAAAATTAAAGTTCTACGCCAGTCATCATTTTCTTTATGTTTAGCCAGGGCGCACCTCACCACATTCAGGTGACAGATAAGTTTAGAGTGCATGCTCAAAACAAATCCTAAGGTGGCGACCTGATCAACATCAAAATCATCTTCCCAAACATCTCCTTCAAGATCATGGACAATTGCATCTAAATCATCCTGATCACTGTCCGATTGGGTCTTAATAATCGACGTTCTTGACTTACTCGGACATTGTGCTGAGATGTGACCATACCCTCGGCATTTGAAACATTGAGTCTGATGAATAGATCTAGACGACTCACCTGCAATTGCTTTGCCTTTGTCTTCGCGCTTAGGATTGGAGTTGCTAGGTCCAAAACCAGACTGAGATTGGGATAGATTAGGTTGATATTTAACAGTATTCTTGTAGGGATTGTCTCTATAATCGGTGCGTCTAGGGAAAGAGGAAGCCTGAAATTGATCTAACTCTTGGATAACTTGAATAGCTTGCTCTAGAGTAGAGATATCTCTAACAAATTATCTCACGTCTAAGCTCATCCTTAAGTCCTGAATGAAATCTAGATAAGACTATGGCATCAGACTCATCCTCACCACATCTCACTAAAAATTGATCAAAATTCTTGATGTACTCCGATACTGATCGATTGCCTTAAGTCAAACGTTGCCACTGGTCAATCAAACGTTGTTTGTAAGAAACAAGCAGGTATTTCTCTTAGAGTTTCAGTTTCATCTCATCCCAAATTTGAATAGCTTCCTGATGTCTGAGTCTCATCAGTTTCTCAACATTCGTCCAATATTGTCTAGCCTGGCCCACCAATTTCATTTTAGCAAATCGAACTCTTCTCTCGTCAGACATATCATACCAGTCAAAAATAGTGGTCCATGTCAAAAATCCAATCGAGAAAAGTTTAGGAATCCAACAGACCATCAAAAGTGGGTGCCTCAAGTTTTATGTTCTTAAAGTTTGCTCCTACAAAGTCATTTTGGTCGTTATTTCTAGGGTAGCGAGGTCCAGCATAAGGGTCATTATCACTAAAACTGTCGGTAGTCTCTCATCCCCTAGTGTTTCTCAAATCTTGCTCCACGTTGTCTATCCGAGTGGTTAACCTTTCTATGAGTTTGGTGAGGTTGTCTAATGCGGATTCCTTTTCAGGAGTTAGATCGTGGGGGTGGTATTGTGTTCCACTATGCGTGATCATGCAACAGGGTGTTTAGATGCAAGATATAAGACACAATGCAAAAAATGAAACAAAAAATGATCAAAAAAATACCAACTAACATGCAACCTAACGCAGAATGATCAATAATGATAAATCAGCAAGTAGTTCAGTTTTGGTGTGCGGTAAGTATCCCATTACTCATTTCCATTTAGGCAAAAAAATTTAATTGAAGGAATCAGGTACTAGAAATTCTGCGTAAAGTTGATCGTTTTAAAGTCTAGAATAAATCATTCCATGCCTAGAATCATGAATAGTTCTAGTGTAATATTCATATGTAGAAAATAAAGTCAACAGATTCACTCGCTCACAATTTATATAATTGAATAGCAGTAAAGTGATAACATGAAAGATGATATGAACCAATGTCTGGTGCAACTGGATGTCTAATAAGATTGAAAAAAAAATAACAGAACTGACTGAGTTGGTGATTACCTCCAAATTATCTGTATCGAGGAGAAAAACTCATCCGCCATACTTCTGGACACTAGGGCTAGGTGCTGCGAACTCGTTGCCTCAAGAATGGTGTGAATCAGTCGTGAAACTATCGAAAAACGTCCATGAACTGTGATTATGTTGCTGCTATTCTGGCTCAATGAGTTGATCCAGTGAGTTGACTCGATTGAATCTGGACCCAGTTCAAACTCGGTCTGGCTCAATAAATATGGGTTGGGTTTAATTGAACCAGACTGGTTCAGTTGAGTTGGGTTAGAGGAGTTGGGTTTGGGTCGGGTCGGATCCAAAACCATAAGGACCCGATAATGAATATGGGTTTAAAACCTTCCACAACTCAATTAACCCAAATCTCTCCTCTTCTGTTCTTCCCCGATCACAATTAGGGTTCAAACCTTTTTTGAAATCGATGGCGGAGCACGGGCAGCGGACGGGCATCATCGTCGATCGAAGGCGATGATGAGGGAGGAGATTTGTGGAGATCAGATCTGGAGATTTAAAAGCTCCAGTGATGTCGAAATTGAGAGGACGGCGAGGTCTTGCGAGAGCCTTTGGAGGATGTTGGTGCTGAAGACGAAGATGGAGAGGAAGATAATGGATCTGCGAAATAGAAGGCGATGGTGGATCTACACGATGACGGAGCACGGCGAAGCTTGGGCAAGGTCTGGGCTCTCATTGGATCTGAGAGGCGAAAGTGGAGGTTCGTCAGACCTGAGTGGCAGGGGCAGTTGGGGGGTGCTCGTCGGCGGGGGCACGTTAGTGGCCGCAGGCTAAGGCTTCATCGACAGTGCGGAGGAGATGATGAACAGTAGAAGATTTTTTTTTGTAATCAAAGAGAATGAAATGAACAGTAACAATTTGTTACTGTTCACGAAACAGTAAATTTTTTTGAGGTTTGAAAATTTGTGGAACTGGGAGTTTTGTGGAGAAAAGTAGGATTTTTTCAGCTCTGATACCAAAATGATGTGGAATCAAATACCAAATAAAGAATTTATGGTTTTGGATATGATCACAGGTCGCAACCTGGATCTAGGCTTCACCGCCAGTTGAATCAATCAAAAATTAGACTGAATCAAAACAGAAACAAAGCTTTTTATCCAAATATTTAATAATATTTTATTCATCAAACTGAGTCTTTTAAATAGACTCTTACAGAGAAGAGTTTCACCACATAACCGATGTGGTATGAAACACTAGACTCCATAAAGTAAGGCTCGATAAACTAGACCTAATCAGTGCGCCTAGGGCTCCTCAAACTGACTCCAACGAAGTCTGATTGGACTCAAACGAAAAACAACGAACAGAATAAAATATAGACTATACGATCCTCTAATAATAACAACTGATTCATAAACAACTAGGCTCAAAACCAGACCCAAAGTGGTGCTAATGTGACACGACAATGACGGCACTGATATGTACGTAAAGGAACCAGTGTGATGCCCTCATCACCACTCTAAAGAGTGAGTGAAGCATCTGATGAAGTAATAACCAAATATGCCCTTAGCTCAAGTAAATCCAGCAATTAGGTAGACTCCCTTATACCGGCTCAAAGTAGCTAATATCTATATTGATGTGTCTCTACCTTATGCAATAGAAATCCTTGTTCTTCTGAAAACCAGCAAGTTGAGATCTTTTGCAGCTGCTCATGCAAGAAATGGCAAAATAATTGTCCTCCGACAACAAACCCAACCAGCTAGAGAAACAAGGTCAATAGAACAAGATACCTCACTCTTTTGATAAATTCCAACCCAAAGTGGTAAAAGTAAAATACAAACTAGCTGAAAATAGATTTCCCACAGTTGAGGCAGTCAGGGGAGGTTTGTGTCAAGCGTGATGTTATTTTTTCCTTCCTTTTTATTCTAGTTTTGCATCAAGCAGTATTGACATCGTTGAGGGCTATTATGGTCTGTCTTGTAGGGGGCCGTTTTAATTTGGGAAGCTTTAGAGATGTAGGAATTTATTACTCTTTACTAGTTTGGCAGGTTTTATTTATTAAACTAAAAGTTAATATAAGTTATAATCTTAAAAAAAGGAACTTTGGAAATTTTAGTTGTAGTCAAATAATAAAGATATAAAATGCATTAGAAATGATCCACATATTGAGATGAACTAATTATAGCAAAGGCCGTAGAATCTTTATTTTTTGTGATGGGGGAAAAAGAACAGAATTATCATTCAATACCTCACACCCATTGTAAAGCATGAAAAAGTATCATAAAAAGTATTGTGCAGCACTTGAACTCTTTCTTGTTTCAAAATATAGATTCCTACAGGTCGGGAAGCAAGTGCTTCTTTTTGGAGTGTGGAACCCAAGAAAGGCCAACTTATGGTTATTTCTCTATTCTAAAAGAAAGACATTGAAGGTGGAACCAAGATGTCTCTATTGCGCTTTATTCTCTTTTCTCTCTCCCTGTTTTTAACTCTCCTCCTAATTGTTGGATCCCAAACAGTAAGGATAAAGGAATGTGTCAAATGACCTCATGAAAACATCACTTTTCCTCAGTAAACTCTACTTACCTTCCTCCTCCTATCTGGACACAGTCAAGAAAATCAAATCATTAAACCTCCTAGAAGTTTCATTTTACATGTGCTTCCCTTGCAGTCGTCAGAGTCATTTTCCACTAGTCCCCTTGACATGAGCATGTCCACTTTCATGCACTTTCACCAAATTCCCCTCTTTCCTGGCCAAATACAAAATCAAGTAGCTTTCATCATAAAAGTCTCCTGGAATTTTTCATTTTGCATGCCCATTGCGATTGGCATTTGATTTTATACATTTTTGATCAATTTTTGTAACTAGCCAACTACACTTCCTTTTAATGAATGTTTTACCATCTTTATCCTTTTATTTATCTATGAATTCTAAGATCTTGGGAGCTAATGCCCTTACATGCTTGTCATCAGACAAACAAGGAATCCTAAACAAACAGGCTCATTAGTGATAGAGGGTGCACCTTAACTTGTCAAATCAATTTGATATTGAATTGCATAAAACACACAAGTTGTGTGTCTTGATCCTCTTTTCAGTATTACAGGTTCTTAATGTATAAACAGATGTCAAATATAAACAAGCATTTGATGTACCAACTGAACTCTGATTTGTGATACTAAATTAACTGACTGACATGAAGCAGTCTAAAGCATGAACAAAGTTAAAGAACCAAGCTATCTTCTTAGTACAAAAAAAAGATCAATGACCAAAAAAAAGAAATGACCATGGTTTTCAAATCTGGACTCCAGAAAATAAAAATTAAATCAGAGTTCAGGAAATCACAACCCTCAAGCAAAGAACATCCTCTTAAGGACAATATGAATTAGATGTGCGAAAAGATCGCTGGTGAATCAAGCTATTGCCATAAGCACAAAATCTGCATGTTTATGTCAAGGTTTATGCAAAGATACGTAAATTTTGTATTAATAACTTTACACTAATTATGTTGCATACCGTGTTCAATTTGTTTAAGGTGCCATCGATTTGCATGAAGTATGCCTGGATGGTCAAAAGGTAACGAAAGGTTAGATGTCACATTAGAAAAATAGACGCATGACATAAGTTAAAAACTTGGAGAATCATCATCGTTAGGAAGCAAATTTAGTATTCTGACCTCAAGTAACATCTCTAGCTCTTCGACATCATTCTCATTACCATGAAATGTCGCAGCACTAGCCCTGCTTGCTCTAGATATCTTTGAGCCTATGGTTGGTGAAGCAGGGAACCAATTAGGAGCACCAGAGCCACTGACCGGTGAGGATGCTCCAGTCAATTTTCTCGTCAAGTACAGATCAGCCATGTCGTCGTCGTCATCCAATAGCTGCTCAAGTTCATCTCTTACCTAAACAATGCAGTGAGATTAAAATAAATAATATATTAACAATACAGATCTTTTTCTTCCAAAAGAAACAGTACATAATTATGTTTATATTAAAAAGCTCCGCACCTTTTGAACCCGAGCAGTCAACCTTGTCATTGCACTTTTGAGCTTACGCACTCTGTCCAAATTACGGCTACTAATCTGCATATAATTACACGGGTCACCATATCTAAGCAGTACAAGTGATACTCTTGCTGGACTAACAGTTTAAACCTTTTATTTCAAACTGATAGGACCATTGTTAATACTAGAACTGATCACAGTTAATTCAGACATAAATTAAAATTATGGCGACAAGCACTCCATGCAATATGTGAAATATCAAACACAAACCTGACCAGTATGCTACTTCAATAAAAGGTCTTTAATTCAGAAGATAAATAAATAACTAAAACAAATAATAACTGTGCATTCAATTAAAAGAATGACCAGGAGAACTACTACGATGAAGAAAAACATCATAAAATTAGCACGATTTTTTTGCATATTCATGAGGTTCAAGATCTTAGTTCTTAATATTCAAACTTTCTAATGTTGCATATGATCATCGGTGTAATGTTGCACTTCAGATTTAAATTCCTATTGAAAATGCTTGTGCAAGAAATGTCTGGGAATTCTGAAGAAAACCCTGCCAAATTATTCCAGAATAATTTTTCAAAAATGATTATTTTCAGGGGATTAATCATTCTTTTATGTGATTGAGGATTTGAGAATGTGCAGCAGATTGCTGCAGAAAGATTCAGAATTCCGTCTCACTATTAAGATCCTACAAAGTGGTGTGGTTCAGTCTTATTTGACTTCACTATGATACGACTCAGAATATGCATACAAGATTGCGTTTGCACCCAGATTCAACCATAAAACATGAAAGTTAATTTTGCCTGGCTATAATGCTTGATAAGCTGGGCTCTGCTCTGAGTTAATTGAACTACAACAGAAATTTGAAGGAACAAGGCATTCAATGATTTCAATCAGCATTTCATATTTAACTGGTTTGGTCAATTAATATTCTGTTGAGTTTCTTCCAAGTATAGTCACAAGCTGTTGCACACCAAACTCAATAAGATGTGAGACTCTTGATCCACGGCTTTGATGCACCTATTCTTCGAAATAGGTCATTTATCCATATCCGATACCAGTACTTGTTGGATTCTCGTTGGATACTTCGATATATCAGGCTTAAAACAACAACAGGATGTGAATCGAATATTTTATATATTCCCCTTGGATTTGCAAGTCAATTAATCAATTTTCAATCAAATTGACTTGATAATAGTGAAATAAATTAGTGAAAATACATTTAACCCCACAAGCCTCTAATTTTATGTAGTTTCCCCTTTCAAATTATTCCAAATTCCACCAACACTTTTTCTGTATAATTAAATTATAAAAAATTATAATTGCATATATATATAATATATATATATATATATATATATATATATATATATATTTGTGTCCTTCCAAAAGGATTTGAGCCTGAATCCTTCCAACTCAAATACAACCCTCCGACATTCGAATACAAGATCCACTCCGTTGAAGTTGATCTATATTATTTCAAGTATCTATAAACCAAAAATCAAGTGTTTTGAATACTTTTTGCCCATCCATCAAGCGGCGCAAAATGAACGGCCGAAAGTAGTGAGTTGGTTAGATCTATATCTTTAGACATACAAATTCTTGATCCGGCTATTTGATTATGATCTAAACATTTAAAAACCCCTACAAACCAATTTTTGTAAGGTTTCAAATGTTCTAAACCGTAAAACTAACCAACTCACTATTTCGGCCGTCCGTTTTTCTCCTACTTGATGCACAGGCAAAAAGTATTCAAAACACTTGATTTTTGGTTTATAGATACTTGAAATGATATAGATTAATTTCAATAGAGTGGATCTAGTATTCGAATGTGGAATGTTGGTATTTGAGTGGGAAGAATTCGTCCTCAAATCCTTTTGGAAGAACACAAGTCTCTCTCTAAAGGATGAACACAAGTCTCTCTCTCTCTCTCTCTCTCTCTCTCTCTCTCTCTCTCTCTCTATATATATATATATATATATATATAATATATATATATATATATATATATATATATAGAGAGAGAGAGAGAGAGAGAGATAATTTTACTTAGTTGTGTATCCACGATGTATCTGTATTGGTGATTTTTTTTTTCAAATTTTATCAATCTGAGTATCGGTATCATATCGTATCTACTATGTGTATCCATATTGGTGCAACCTAGATCGACAGTATAAACTAGTTCATTCACATTCAACTGCATAGGCTAGCTAATGGGTGCATGTTCAGTGAATAATCATGTTACAACTTGCAACTGAATGGAGACCAGAAAAGTATAAGCAAACATGGAATGGATAACTGGCAACAAAATCAGCTATAGTAAGGCCGATATTGAAGTTCCCAGACCACGCCGAAGGACCAACTAGAAACCATAAAAGCACTATGTAGTTGATAAACATGTCAACAGTGATGAGAAAATCATGGTATCTACTACAGCACAAGATCCACTCATGAAGGCTGTGAGATTTTAACCAGCAAACCTACTATCAAAAACACTACATCAATAAGAAATCAAATTGTGTTTTAAAGTTACGGATGGATCTTAGAGGTAGGAACGTGAAAATAAAAGAGAAGCAAAACAAACAAAAATTGATATAAATACTCTACATCATAAATTCACGATACAAAATGAATCAACTTCTACATCCATATATAAGAAGTTAACAACTATCACATCCATGAATCCATGATCCTTAACTCTAGAGCCTGGACCTCAAAGTTAAAATACTTGCATTCAAGAATCAGAAAATGCCACCAAAAATTCAAATTTAATCAAGCCTACAGATATGATCAGCATTGAGTCTGTATCCGGCAATGGTTTGAAAGAGAAAAGACATGTATCGGATACAGGCATGGCCCTTTTTTTTAAGAATCGGTGCATCTGAGTGTTAATAATGGTCGTTTGGGGCAAAGAGGGCAAATTTCTCATGATTATACGTGATACTTGATCCAGAACAAATAAAGATAAATTTTGATTAATTCGAGAATCAGCACTCAGGTGATCTCTCATCCACCCTCACAAATCAGCATGTAAGAGATTTAAAGAGCAATATCAACATGCAAAGCAAAAAAGATTTTTAAATTGATTTGAACTATCCAACCCAATAGTCTAGTTGGTTTTTATAAGCCCCATACAAAAAGAACCCCCCATCCTAACCAATGTGGGACTAAAAGCAACTACAAAATAAAGAAAAGAGACAATCAATAAAAAAATAGCCTAATAATAGAAGAGAATTGCGTCTCCTGCAAACGTAAGTCCTCCATGTTCCCGAGCTGGGCGGATTCCCATCAATATTTCTGAGGGAATTCACAACCAATATATGCACTTAACAATGGTCCAATCTAGTTAGGTATTGATCTTATGGAGAAGCGGCAGTATCAAACATTTTCAAGAGAATGTAACAGAATGCAGCATCATTAATAACAAGCTCAGAAGACTAGGGGCATGTCTGAATTTGTGTCTGTTAGTATAGCAATATTAAATATGATCTGCTAACATTTGATATGGAAGCAGCTTCATGATATGTCTGCATACATATAACCCAGAAAACAACAACAACAACAACAACAACTAAGCCATTTGTCCCAAGTATTTGGGGTAGGATACATGAACCAAAAGAGAATTACGCCGGAATCGGGCACATGGATCAGCTTTCTCCACTCATTCCTATCTAGCAATATGCCTTCACTAAGACCTTTAGCCTCTATATTTTGTCGTATTACCTCCATCCATGTTTTCTTCGGACTCTCGTATGCTCTTTTAACTTGCCGTAATTTGATACGCTCTACTCGCCGGACTGGCGCATCTATAGCTCTACGTCGCACATAACCCAGAAAAGTCATATAAAAATTAACAGTTACAGCGGGGTACTGCCACCCCTAGTTACAAGTTCAGCATGCAGGAACTATTTGGAGAGGTTTAAAAGTTTAGAATTCAAAAAAGATCTGGAAAATTCAGGAAAGATTCGGCAAAAATCAGGAGCATGAAATAGGTGTAGGGATATGTAACTTGTGTATTTATATGGATTTTGTCAACATAAAACAAAAATCGCATGATATGATGGTGTAAGCATTCCTTTTTCAGGGCAAAGACCACAGTTCAAGTCCTGGCATGGCACCAACATTGGATAAAATTTCAAGAACTTCATGCTTTTGTGATTAAATCGCGAATTATGCTTTTTCATAAAATACATGCTTCACATATGTTAGAATCGTTTATGTTCTCTATTGTTGCAGGAATTTTTGCAAAACCCTACTATCTAGAAGTCAATATAGGTCCACAGTCACACTATTATTTGCATACCTCTCAAACTATGATGAGATTGGATGGCCGTAATAGCAGGAAACGTCCTTGTATTTCTCTATGTAATATCAAATCTTGCAGGTAGTTAAATCATGGATCTACTAAATCATAATGTTTCAATATGAATCTCGCATCAAAATTTCAATCAGAAGTTAGTTTTTTCCCCCTTTCTTGTGAATATGCAGAGACAAAAGAATCTGTTATATATGGTCAGAGCTTCTTGGAAAATGCGAATTGGAGTGTGAAGAAGGGCAAGGCTCCCTCAACCGGCAAGAGATAAGAAGAGGCTTTATTTAATCATATAGTTTGGGCTCCAAGAAAATGGCACCAATTAAACAAACCTATGTATTCTTTGAAAGATCCAACTGAATTGAAATCCAAGTATCCCACATAGTGCTGCTACCTAACCAATTTTAGCCTCTGAGCAGTTTCATCAGATGGGTTACAAGTCTTGTGACATATGATAAAACGTGTGATGACTCCAGAAAATGACGCTACAGTGGCGTCACTATCTCAATTTTATCAGAACAAGAAGGAAGGAAAAAAGGCTAGACCTCCAGAAGATGTAGAATCATATTTTCAAGTTGGACACCGTTGTATGGAGATCAAGTTCCAAAGGGGGGTTAATAAAGATAGAAAATACTTTACAAGCCTATGTAGTTTGTTAAACTTGTGCCAGACAAAGATAAGGAAAAGAATATAAATCACATGAAAGAAAAAAATTGTAGTTATCTATATGAAGTACTGAATATCAACATGGCCAAGTAATTCAAATGGCCAGACAAAGTTTTTTCCCTTCTCATTACACCCTTTTTGACTAAGATCATTCATATATAAAAAATAACCAATGAATGCAATAAAAACTCGAAGAAAATGAACGTTGGTTACAATCCATCTCTAGCTTTTTTTAATTATGCTTAAATTACAATGCTAAAAGAAATTAATATTATCTAAAATGTGATCTGAATGCTATAAATGAAAAATGAATATAAAGCATTTCTCAAGTTTATAGTCCTTTTTGCTTATAAATTCCCCAAGTGCACGTTCATTTTTAGCTAGTTTTCCATGAAACTTGAAATAAAGGAGGCAATGTCAAGAACAATTAGAATACCTTGGAAGTCAACTCATCCAGTGCAGGGTAAGCATCAGTTTCCAATTCTGTTGTTCGAGCATCAAGAAAGCTACAAATTGCTTCTAAAGCAACTTCCAATGCTCTAAACTCAAATGGAGATTCTGCAAGACATATTACCAGATCAGCTAAGTGCAGAAAAATAATTAAGCCGGAAATGAAGGCAAAACTGAGTACAAACAACTAAAACAGGATAAGAATAGTGAAGAAAATTTGCAAGTGTGATTAATGTTTAACTACATTAAATGCATTTGTGCATTAATCATATCTAATTAGCAATAAATAAATAAAATACAATAAGAGAATGAAAAAAAATGCAAAACCATCAACCAAGCCACGCATAGTGAAAGTGCATCATAGTGAAGAGACCCTGGTGTATGCCAAAGTCAATACTGTAGCATGGACATAAAGTCTTAGAACAATTATACACCGTCAACATAGTTTTGAAGCCTTGTCAATCATACATCAGGTTTGCAAATACTTTGCCACACAATTCTCAAAAAATTCTCCCCTTGCACAAGTTCAAAAGGCAATATAAAAAAATTTTAGCTGTAAACAAATCGAAGTAACTCACCATCTTCTTCGGCACCTTCTACGTCATGCTGCCCACTTGTATTCTCCTTACCCTCACCATGTTCTTGTTTGACAGTATTGGAACGTGGTAATCGCCTTCGTAGCTCCTCCACAATCGGAATCACATTATCCTCATATGGATCTCTGAGCAGCACCTACTTGGCAAGAACACTACATTCATTAGCTCCAACCAGAAAAACCAATAGTATAAGAAACAGCTTAAGATTGGTATATAGTTAATATCGGTTCTCAGAAGTTCAAGGTCATCATATGAATTTTTAAAAAAAAAAAAATCAACCTTTTATTAAAAAAGAGATGACATGCTGATATATCACCTTCTACCAACAAACAAACTAGATTTTCAGTTTTTTTTTTATTACTTAAAAAATTAACTTTAAAGCACATATCATACCTCCTCAGCAGTTATTATCGCTTTAATGTGCTGCATCAAAAACAAAACAAAACAAATCAGCACAAAAAATCAAAAGAAACAACCAAAAAAACCGAACAATTCACCAAAAAAAGAAAGGAAAAAAACAGAAAATAGAAGAAAAACCTCAAGATTGAGCACGATTGCCCCCTCGCGCCCCAAGATCGTGGAAGGGTAGGAGAGCAGCGGGTCGAGAATCCTCAAATCGCGGGCATTGATCTGCACTCTGTGCATAATCTCATACTTGTCAGCATCCAAGATGGTTTCTTCTCCAATTGAATCCAAAAGGATCCAACTCCTCGACACCACCGTCTTCTTCTTGATCGCGTTCTGCGCCTCGGCGACCGCGACCAATCCGTCCCTCGCCATCTCTTCCCCAATCGGAATCTCGCATATCCGAACACAACACCTAAAAGATAAAAACAAAACAAAAAAAAAGTTTCTAAAATCAGCAAGAGATTGGGTTGCTACATGGTCATGCAAAGAATGGAAACCCTAGAAACGGAACGGGTTTGAGATTGGGATTGCGACAGGTAAGGGCGAGGGAGAGGGTTAATGTGTCGGAACAGTGGAAGAATCGAATTGGACTTCTTTTTTTCTGGAAGCTGAGCCTCGAATGAATTTGCTTTCGACTTTTTTTCATGGGATTATTTTATTTCTCCTCTCTCTATCCGATACGCGCGATGAAGGCCGCCTCACAAAACTGAGGCCCGCAGTGGGGCCCTGGCGCCTCTGATTAAAAAAAGTTTTAGAAATTTATTATTTATGTGGGACCCGCACGTTTAAACAAACTGGAATTCTTCCGGAAATTTCGCGTTCAGATATTTCCTTTTGCTTTTAAATCTCTAGAGAGAGAAAGATGTGAAAGTGAAAACTTTTATTGACATCCCTCCGGTCTTTGAGTTTTTACATAAGTAGTCCTAATAAATATTATAGTTTCAATTTAGAAATAATCAGATTTGCAAAACGTTAATACTAAAAAGATATGATTATCACAAATGTGATTATCATTACGGTAATCAACTTATCATTCTCTAAAAAGATTATTTTTGCCTTTTTGCAATGCACGTATTATTGGGCAATTTCTTAAAAAATTCTCTTTTAAAGTTAATTACAAAAAAGATCTTTAAAAAATTAATTATAAAAATTAACCTCTGGTATTTCGCCTCGCCTGCGTGGACCACGGCATGACAATTTTTGATACATGAACACAGGCGCGCAAAATTATAATAATATAGATTAAATTTCAGTAAATTCAGACGTAAATTTGTAACAATTTTGTGTCTAGGTTAGTCAAATTGAACCAAAAAAATTGCCAAAAAAAAACAATAATAGAGACCGCGTTAAAATCAAGGACATTTTGATCCCTCAGTTTATCTCTCGAGCTCTAATCCAACCCATTCTTACAATAAACCGACACAAACCCACGACTCTCTCTCTCACACCAAATTCAGGAACCCGAGCTCTCTCTCACACATTCTAAACAAAAACAACACAAAATAGAGAAAGTAAGATTTTTTTGAGAATGAATAGATAATGGATCTGATGCTCTGTCGGCGGTGATGGTAAGAAGCAGAAGGCTGAGGTGGCCATGAAGGGTCGAATGAGGGAGAGGAGATCCCTCGACTCCTCTTCTTCGTCTTCTTCTGGCTCGCCTTCTTCATTCTCCTTCGTTGTGTTATCTTCTTCACTGTCGCCTTCTCGACTTTTCAGCTTTTTGGAGGCAATTCAGTCATACCCATCAATGATTTGTTCTGGGAGTTGTGAAAGTAGTGGACTTTGTAGTTAAAATTGGATTTTGTTCTGGATACTCGTTGTTCAGTTGGATTTGTTGGATTTGTGGCTATCGAGACTTGTGTGTGATGAGGGAGATGGAGAGGAGAGGTTTTTTTTTTTTTTTTTTTTTTTACAATTTTTTACGTTCGGTTTGCACAAAAAATATTATAAATTTACATTCGGGTTATCAAATTCGAACTTAATTTTATTCGCTAAATTTAATCTAAAAATTTGGGTGAACCAAAAATTTGCTACCCAGTCAACGCCCAAATAGTACCGTTGCGATCTGTTAGAGGTCAATTCTTATAATTAAGGTTTTTTTTAATTCAATTCAGAATTTTAAAAAAAATTGCCCCATATTATTATGTCCAATTTAGAGATTTGTTAGCTATTTAATTGTTATACAAATTATGTCATATTTTTATGTTTATTTTGGACATAAGAATGTGACCATTTTATTGCCCAACAATATTGCTAGTAATAGATATAGAGGAGAAAATTTAAATGTTCACATGTCATTATTATCGAGGAAGTTTTTTAATTTCTGAATATCTTTTGGTACCAGTTATGCTAATAGTAATAGTCATAAAATTGTATCCGAAATTTTTCTCATGTTTTCGTGTGTCCCATGTCACGAATCTAACACTTCCTTTGATTTTTAGACATTCTCAGTACACAGTCTAAAGTTTAGGGATACTAGATTTTATAATGTGAACCACGCGTCTTCTTCGATTACAATGGCAGTAGTATTGGACTGATTTTTGAAAACAAAATTCACCCTATTTTTTAAGCAAGTGTCCCATTTTTATTTTTTATTTTAGAATGGAAGTAAATGTCTTAACATTGGAGGAAAACAAGACTTTGATGTTGAATATTTCTATTATGAGTGTAAAAATTCAAATTTCTTGATTATCTCTTCTGCTTTCAGTGTTTTTTTTCACCCTGATAACTTTTATATTAGATCAAACAGTAAGTTTGCATTTGCATATAAATTCAAGGGAAAATTGTTTTTAGGTTCCCAGAGAGTTTGATGTAACACCCCATACCCGGATTATTAACTTAGATATTTGTTTTGATTTTTCAATCATATTTTTCAATTTTCTCCCGTATATATTTTTGTTTTGTAATTATTTATATTATTTTTTGGTATTGGATCCGAATTTTTGGACTCAGAGTCAACCCTGAATCAGGGACCCGATTCCAGTGTACTGCTTGATTTGACCTTTTTGATAGTCAGTGTTAAGAGTAGGATTAGGATTAGAATTCATATTGTATTAGAACATATCAGGAATATAGGTTTCTTATTATTCTTGTATTCTTGTATTAGAGTTGTATATTTGATTTTCTCCTTATCAATTATATCCCTATATATGTATAGCATTGCTCTCATCAACATATGCAATTTCAGTTTTCTCCTTATTCAATTATTTGTAATATAGTATCAGAGTAAGGTTTCTTCTGGTCGTCGTTCCTACGCCATATGGAAGTGGAAGTGGAAAAGTTGACTACAAAGTTGACCGCAAAATAATATTAAAATAAAAATTAATTAAGAAAAATAAAAAATGGACTGTAATTAGAATGCCAAGTGAGATTTACATGAGCAAAAAATTAACTATTTTGTGCTACAACTTATTACAAATGAGATTTACATGACCACAAAATTAACTATAGCACTCGGGAAGTGAAGAAATGGTTGTGTAAAAGAGAAAAGAGAAAAGGAAAAGAACTTTTTTCATTTTCCTGTTTTAGTGTTTGGATGAACAGCGAAAATGGGAAAAGACACATCCCACTTCCTCACTTCCACCCAATTCCTTGAATCCAAACAGCCCTTTCATCTCCTTCCCTTGATCCTTTCTCGAATTCTCATCACTCTCTCTGCTTCTCTTCTTCTTCTTCCTCGGCATCAACGATTCAGGCTCCTCTCCTGGTTCGTTTCCATCATCAGCATCAACAGCTGAATCATCATCGCCCAGTTCTTCACCGGGCTTCTCTTATTTGTCGTATCGTCAGTGTTTATAAGAAGACGAACTTTGTGTATTGTCAATGTTTCAAAGAGCGAGTGCAACATTTCGCTGAGTAAGAGGGATTTCTTTGTATTCCTTTATTGTAACACTCAATTTTATTAAAAAAGAGAGCATTTTATATCACTTTAATATTTTTGAATATCAATAAAAGTGACACTTTTTGCCTTCTTATTTGTCTTGACTTTTTTTTTTTGCATTAAAAATACGACAAGTAGAAGTGATTATTTTTATTTGCTGGAAGTGTAACATTTTAACTTAGCAAGTCAAAGTGGGAAATTCTATTTAAGGAATTTTAAAGAGGTTACTATCAGAGACGTAATTTTAACTTTATAGCAGTGGATTAGGTTTTATGGACTTGTCATTCTATAGATGAGAGTGACAAGTGAAGTTTTTGTTGGCCCAAAGGCCTTCCACCCTAGTTTTGATGATGATTAACTCATGTAGTTATGTTTACTAATTATCTTGTGATTTTAGTTACAGATCATTGATCAAGATATTAGTTGGTGATTGCTTCAAAAAGAGGAAAGCCTTCACTTGGGATTCCCGTGCCCGAGCATCAAGATCATACCTTTGCACTCGGTGGATCACGTTTGGGATCGAGTCGGCTTGAAGATTGAAGATCGTCAAGAAGACTTAGGTATCCTAGTTTAGTTTAGTGTGTTTTAGATCCATTTGTAAAGATATGTATAGTTGATATGCTCTAGTGCACAAACACACACGTTTTATGTTTTGAATTTGGTTTTCATGAATAGATTGATCAAAACAAGTTTACTTTATTTTTATGTATATTAGATGTGCTCTATATACATACATGCTTACATGACTTATACAAACTTATTTTGACTATCCTATTCATGTATAGAAAAATCCAAGTTTGATAAAAATACATGTTTTGGTTTTGGTAAAAATGATAAGACACAAAAATAGTTCATATTGATTGATATTTGAGCCAAACTTTTTATCACATGTTATATATCAATGCAAAATGATAAAACTATTTTTGGGTATTTTTACAAGAGATAAAAGAATTTTTAAAAATATTTTAACATGTGTTTTCTGTCTCAGAACAGTGGCTGACAGGCCAGGTCGGCCGACTGCACGGGTCGACCGCACCAAGGGCCGGTCGACCGACGTGCACAAGCCTGTGCACGTTTGGCAGCCACAGGGACGGTCGGCCGGGCGGCCGACCGGACCAGAGAGCTCTGCTCTCTATTTATTTGGCTCGACCGGGCAGTCGACCGGGTTGCCCCAACGGTCACATTTCTGACTGTTGGCGGTCGGCCGGGCCGGCCGACCGGTAGCCCGTCAGGCTGCCAGATCAGCCTAACGGCTAGTTTTCTGTTTTGGCCTATATAAACCCCATTCCTTTGGGATTTTGGCTAAGATTTTAAGAGCCAAAATTTCTCTGATATATAAGTATTTTAAACAAGTTTTCAAAAGTGTTTTTGGGCTTTAAACTTCCAAATTGGTTTTTGTGTTTTAGGGTTTGGGAAAATCAAAGAAAATAGAAATTTGGGAGATTTGTTTTGTTCTTCAATTCTATCATTTACAAAGAGTTTTCCCAAGTGTTTTCTTTGAGTTTTTGTTTTCCAAACACCTAGTTTTTCCACTTGAGCTATATCTTCTATCCTAATCTATTTAGGATTTTTTGTTTGTGGAAAAGAGAGTTTGTGGTCTTTGTAACCACTTGTTGTAAAACCCTTGCTTTGATTGGGTTGCTCCCTCTTCGGTAGAGGTTGAGAATTGTGGTTTGCTCCCTCTAGTGAGAGGTGGAGTTGGTTGTTGGTTTGTATCCCTCAAGTGTGAGGTGGATCGGTTGTTGTTTGGCTACGGGCCTACCCCTCAGTTGTGAGGTGGTGTTTGAGAGAGGAGTTCGGTACTCCTAGTATTGTAACAAATCCTCCTCGGTGGAGGTTCCCTCGGTGGGAGATAGTGGATTGGATATCCTACACGGTGGTGTAGGCGGGGATGTAGAGCTAGGGGCTCGAACCTCAAAACATATCTTTGTGTTTGCGTTTGATCCATTGTCTCTTTACTCTCTCTCTCTCTCTTTATTTTGTGCAAAGCATCATTCATATCATACATATCATATTTGCTTGTGTATTGCCTTGCATCTTTCATATTGCTCATCCTTATATGCTTGGCTTGATTGTGTGTGTGCCTCACTTATACTTAACCACAAGAGCTTCACATAGCACCTCAACCATATTTAGGGGAATCAAGAGGAGTTAGTTCAGAGCCCTTCACGGGGAATTCGGCTACACTTGTGTGTTGTATTAAGTGTGTTACAAAATTGTTTTAAGCTTCCGCATTTAGCGCATTTAGTTTCTAAATTAGCAAGTACACCTATTCACCCCCCCTCTAGGTGTGCTTTCAAGTGGCATTAGAGCACTTTCAATTGGTATCAGAGCCAACGCTCCTGATACTTAGGCTTAACATCCTAGGAATGAGATCCTTTGTTTGCTAATCTACATTTGCATTTGCTTGTTTGCACACATATAGTTTGCCCTCATGGATAGCCCTCCTATGTTTGATATTTCTAGACTCGAGATTTGGAAAGTTATGATGAGTTGTTATTTGAAGACCCTAGGTTTGCATGTCTTTCTTGCCGCTACCAAGAAATGCTATCTTGGTAACCGCAATCATATAGGGGCCAATGCACAAGCCCTTGAGGCCATTAGAAGCACGCTACCTAAAAATTATCTTATGCATATTTCTAATCTTGATTCCGCCTTTGCAGTGTGGAACAAGTTGACAACCGCCACCACCTCCGAGCTTCAATTGCAAATCCAACCGGAGGAGTCTAGTGGAGAATCCAACTCACAATACTTGATGGTCCAAGGGAATGACTCCCTTGAGGTACTTTCGGAACCCCACTTAGATTGTGATGATGCTAGTTTTTCATGTGATGAGAATATTGATCCCCATATTTTGAATGAAGAACTATCTATTGTTTGTGAAAAACTTATTGAAAAATATAATGTTTTGAAAAAGAAAAGTCTAGGCATTAACAATGAAAATAAAAATTTGATTGCTAGACTTGATATTGTTTTGCAAGAGAAAGAGGAGATTGCTAATGAGAGGGATTCATTAAAATCTCAACTTGATCTTGCACTTAAAGAAAATGAGTTTTTAAAATCTAAAAATGATTGTGAAACTCTTTTGAAGAAAAATGAAAATTTGTCTTCAAAAGTTGATTTTGTTTTAAAAGAAAATAATTCTTTAAAAAGAGAAACTGATTTTATTTCAAAAGAATTACAAATTTGTTTAAATAAAAATAAATCTTTGAAAAATGATATTGTTTCTCATGTTTGCCATGCTAGGGTAGCTTCACCTAGATCACCCTTGCATGCACTTCTTCTTCTAAGATTAATGATGATATTTGTTTGTTGAAAAAGAAAGTGGATTGTTTGGGCTCCACTATGAGCCAATGTGCCATGAACCACTCACGTTTGGAAACCTTGGTTCGAAAGAAACAAGTTCCATCCTTTATGCATGCACACCATACACGGCATACACATGCTCCTCACGGATACCATCACACTTTATATGCTCATGTGTACACTTGTACACATTGTGGACGAAAGGGCCACCTTACTAAATTTTGTTATGATAGAATATATACTTCAAATTTAGCAAATAAATTTGTTTGGGTTAGAAATGATACTAACCCCCATGGACCCAAAAAGTTGTGGGTACCAAAGACCACCCCTATTGTTTACGATGTAGGTGTGGGCTCTCACATGACGTGAGAGTAGCCGTACCTTGGAGTGGATGCGTTTCGAGCTTCTTGAAATCATTTGGATGCATCACTTTCAAAGGATGTTTGGTGGAGAGGACCATCATGTTTTGGAGACTTGAAAAGTTGCCTTCTAGGTTTTGGTAACGATTCCTAACTCCTATTTATTGTTTTCATGCTTTTAATATTCATTGTTTATAGCATGTTTTATTGTTTAGTGATTAGTATGAAAATGCCATGTTAATTAGATCCTTGACATACATGTATAATATTTGAGACACCCATGTTTAATATGGATCATATTTTTTGTTCTTACCGTTTGTTTAGCTATCATGTTTATCATAGGTTTAATAACATGTGGATTTACATAATAATCATGTTTATGTTTATCATGATGATTTTTTTTATGCTTCATGATTTGAATATTTGTTTAAGTGTTAGTTTTCATTAAGACTAGGATTTATACTTGTACATATAGTGGGCCACAAATAAATCTATATATGTTTGAGCTTGAATGCTTATTTGAACCCATTAGATGTGCTAGTATAGTCTAGTTTTGATGATTCATACATTTTAAACTTGTATTCCTACTTTTGGATTTGTTTTATGATCATGTGTTTCCATTTCATGTATATGTCTATTTTACCAAACTTTAAGATATACATGTATACACCTTGAGTCATTTGCCTTTCATGCAAATCTATATATATGGACTCAAATTGTGTTTAGGGATATGTATGTATACTTATTGTGTTGACAATTCATACATATACCTTGAAATGAAATTTGTTTTGGTGAAATTTATTTTTCTTGATTTCGTGTTTATTTGTTTAACTTCATGTATATGTCTATTTTATCCAAATTATTATTATACATATATATCCTTTTTGAGCCACGTGCCTTCATGCATACATCTTTGTGGACTCGTTGTGTTTGGATATGTATGTATACTTTAATTTGTATAGGACATACATATGCCTTGAAAATTAAATAGTTTTGATGATTTTCATGTTTTCGTGTTTTAAGGAATATTAAGCTTAATTGCCAATTTTCATGATTATATGTTTCACATAACACTTGCACACTCACCTCTTTTACAATGTTTCTCATGATTGTGTTTCTCATGAGTATGTTTGAGCTTAATGGATTTTGAGTGTTTTTAGTGCCATGTGGATTTCATGTTTCATGAAAAATAATTTTGTTTTATTCCTTACTTGAAGGATTTCGTACTAGTTTACAAATTTTTCCTTTTAACTAGTTGCGATATTCTTCATTTTGGTAGAGTTTTCAAACACACTTTATTTTTCAAATCTATTTTTTTGAAAACCCCTACCATCAATGGGAGGTTGGATGGGAGATCATGTTCATGTATGCTTTAAAATGAAAATCATTTAAAACTTGAACCATGATTGGGTGGTAGATAATATGAGATATACACTTGATCTTATTGTTATTTCAATTAGTATCATTGAAATTCTTTCAATTGGTATCAATTTTGATCCTCTTGTATACTCATGAATTGTTTTATGTAAGTGAATTGAAAGCATACATTCATATAACACATAGTATTAGTTTTCAATTCCAAGAATATCAATTTCAATTGGTATCTATTTTCCATACATATATATGTTTGTGTTTATGCTAAGCTTGAGCTTCGATTTTGTTTCAATTGGTTACTTTTAAATTGGTATCAAACCTACGCATTATTTTAGTTTGTATTTCATAAAGGGAGAGAAAATTTGATTTTGTCTTTCAATTGGTTTTTGTACTCCCATACTTTATGATTGAAAATTCAAATTTGGTATCATATGTTCAAAATGAAAAATATTTACAATTGGTATCAAAATTTTTGTTTAGACATTCAAAATTTATCATGTTTAATTTAAATTGGTATCAAGATTTTCATGTGTTTTGCTTAAAATTGGTATCAATATTTTTTTGTTTGTTTCCTTTCAATTGGTATCAAGATGCTATTCTTTGACATATTTTCAATTGGAACCTTAATTGATTGTCACCCCTAATTGGTTTTGTTTTGTTTTAGACAAAAAGGGGGAGAAAAATTTATTGATTTAGTTTTTGCTTTTACCCTTTATTGATGATTTATTCTTTGTATTAAAAAGGGTGAGAAAATTTTATTTTGTTTTGATTGTTTACCCCTTTGTTGATGATTGACAAAAAGGCGGAGAAAGATTTTGGTTTATATATGCATGTTTATGTTTTGCATATATTAAGTTTAATTTAGTTTAATTTTAATTGGTATCTAGAGCATGTTTTGTTTTTTAACATTTCATTGGTATCTAGAACCTTTTTAATTGTTTATGCATATCTATGTATGCATTCATGTTTAAAAGCTTTCATTGCATATCTATTGTTTATTTGTTTATGCATGAGTTAAGGGGGAGCTTCTTCGAAGCTTAACTTTAATCCATGCATATATAACTCCATGAGTTTTGTCATCATCAAAAAGGGGGAGATTGTTGGCCTAAAGGCCTTCCACCCTAGTTTTGATGATGATTAACTCATGTAGTTATGTTTACTAATTATCTTGTGATTTTAGTTACAGATCATTGATCAAGATATTAGTTGGTGATTGCTTCAAAAAGAGGAGTTTGGAAGCCTTCACTTGGTGATTCCCGTGCCCGAGCATCAAGATCATACCTTTGCACTCGGTGGATCACGTTTGGGATCGAGTCGGCTTGAAGATTGAAGATCGTCAAGAAGACTTAGGTATCCTAGTTTAGTTTAGCGTGTTTTAAATCCATTTGTAAAAATATGTATAGTTGATATGCTCTAGTGCACAAACACACACGTTTTATGTCTTGAATTTGGTTTTCATGAATAGATTGATCAAAACAAGTTTACTTTGTTTTTATGTATATTAGATGTGTTCTATATACATACATGCTTACATGACTTATACAAACTTATTTTGACTATCCTATTCATGTATAGAAAAATCCAAGTTTGATAAAAATACATGTTTTGGTTTTTTGTAAAAATGATAAGACACAAAAATAGTTCATATTGATTGATATTTGAGCCAAACTTTTTATCACATGTTTATATATCAATGCAAATGATAAACTATTTTGGGTATTTTTATAAGAGATAAAAGAATTTTTAAAATATTTTAACATGTGTTTTCTGTCCCAGAACAGTGGCTGACAGGCCAGGTCGGCCGACCGCACGGGTCGACCGCACCAAGGGCCGGTCGACCCATGAGGTCGACCGACGTGCACAAGCCTGTGCACGTTTGGCATCCACAGGGACGGTCGGCCGCCCGGCCGACCGGACCAGAGAGCTCTGCTCTCTGTTTATTTGGGTCGACCGGGCGGTCGACCGGGTTGCCCCAACGGTCACATTTCTGATCGTTGGCGGTCGGCCGGGCCGGCCGACCGGTAGCCTGTCAGGCTGCCAGATCAGCCTAACGGCTAGTTTTCTGTTTTGGCCTATATAAACCTCATTCCTTTGGGATTTTGGCTAAGATTTTAAGAGCCAAAATTTCTCTGATATACAAGTGTTTTAAACAAGTTTTCAAAAGTATTTTTGAGCTTTAAACTTTCAAATTGGTTTTTGTATTTTAGGGTTTGGGAAAATCAAAGAAAATAGAAATTTGGAGATTTGTTTTGTTCTTCAATTCTATCATTTACAAAGAGTTTTCCCAAGTGTTTTCTTTGAGTTTTTGTTTTTCAAACACCTAGTTTTTTCACTTGAGCTATATCTTCTATCCTAATCTATTTAGGATCTTTTGTTTGTAGAAAAGAGAGTTTGTGGTCTTTATAACCACTTGTTGTAAAACCCTTGCTTTGATTGGGTTGCTCCCTCTTCGGTAGAGGTTGAGAATTGTGGTTTGCTCCCTCTAGTGAGAGGTGGAGTTGGTTGTTGGTTTGTATCCCTCGAGTGTGAGGTGGACCGGTTGTTGTTTGGCTACGGGCCTACCCCTCGGTTGCGAGGCGGTGTTTGAGAGAGGAGTTCGGTACTCCTAGTATTGTAACAAATCCTCCTCGATAGAGGTTCCCTCGGTGGGAGATAGTGGATTGAAAATCCTACACGGTGGTGTAGGCGGGGATGTAGAGCTAGGGGCTCGAACCTCAAAACATATCTTTGTGTTTGCGTTTGATCCATTGTCTCTTTACTCTCTCTCTCTTTATTTTGTGCAAAGCATCATTCATATCATACATATCATATTTGCTTGTGTATTGCCTTACATCTTTCATATTGCTCATCCTTATATGCTTGGCTTGATTGTGTGTGTGCCTCACTTATACTTAACCACAAGAGCTTCACATAGCACCTCAACCCATATTTAGGGGAATCAAGAGGAGTTAGTCCAGAGCCCTTCACGGGAAATTCGGCTACACTTGTGTGTTGTATTAAGTGTGTTGCAAAATTGTTTTAAGCTTCCGCATTTAGCACATTTAGTTTCTAGATTAGCAAGTACACCTATTCACCCCCCTCTAGGTGTGCTTTCAAGTGGCATTAGAGCACTTTCAGTTTTCACTCCGCAGAAGATTGTGACTGAGTTTTCATCAGAGGATTAGTATTAACATAATTAAGACTCAGCTGGGGGTTGATGAGAACACTGTTAAATGTGTGATATTAACCTAACAGTGATTTTAAGTGGACATGTCATTCTATTGACGAGAATAACAAGTTAGACTAGACTCATCAGGGATCTAAGAATTTTTTTACCATCAGAGGTGTGATATTAATTTAACGGGTTGGATTGAATCTTATCAAAAGTGTGATATTAGCTTGACAAGAATGTGAGCTAGAGGTGTAACGTTAACTTAACTTCATAGGGATTTCAGTTTCGTTTGGAGAAAACTGAACATACCATTGTTATAGGTGAAATGTTGAACTTAACAGTGGAGGTTATGCTAGATGTGTAATTTTGAACTTAGCACTAGTTATCTCAACTTCGATACGAAAGTTCGAGGAAAAGTCATTCTCATAGGTATAATGTTAACGCGACAATGAACTGGATGTTAGAGGTGTGATGTTAAAGTTAGCATCGCTCGTCTCATCTTCGATATGGAAGCCTAAGGAAGATGACTGTCAGAGGTTTAATGTTGAACTTGGTAGCAACTTGATCATTATTAGAGGTGTGAAATTAACTTAACAGTAATTTGTCAGAAGTGTAGTGTTAATAAGATAACAAGAGTTGATTTACAATATACACATTTTGAGGACTTACTATCCTATTGAGGAGAATTAGCAAGTGAAGTTTGGGTTGTCAGAGGTGTAGTGTTAACTTGACAAGAGTTGATTTGCGATATGAGCAATTTTGAGGAATTGTCATTCTATTGAGAAGAATTGACAAGTGAAGTTTAGAATGTCAGAGGTTTAATGTTGACTTGACAAGAGTTGATTTGCGATATGAGCAATTTTAAGGACTTGTGATTTCATATAAGGGAGCAACAAGTGAAAGTCCGTACTCGTTTGGGAGTATTGAAACTTTTCACTATTAGAGGTGTAGTGTTAACATAGCAGTGATTGAGCTTGTGGACCTACCAATCCATGGGAGGGAATTGGTGGGGACTTTGGTGGAAAATAGAATAAATTGTCAGAGGTATAATGTTAACGTGACTAACATTGATTTTCTAGGGGCATAAGAGGTTTGTCATTAGAGATGTAATGTTAACATAACAGTGAAGAGATTTTGAGTAGGTATTTAGTGAAACTCTGTCGTCAGAGATTTAATGTTAACTTGACTGACTCCGTTGGAGATCGAGGAAAATGGCTTGTCAGAGATTTACTGTTAACGTGACAAGTTTGTGCTTATTTCGCTACGGAAATAGACACAAGTATTTTTTTTTGTGGTCCTACCAATTCATGGGAGGGAATTATTAAGAGATTTTGGAGGAGAAATAGAATAAATTGTCAGAGGTGTATATTAACTTGACGAATCCTATTAGGGATTTGAGAAAAATAGTTTGTCAGAGATTTGTTGTTAACATGACAAGTCTATGCTTATTTCGCTGGGAAAAATAAACACAGGCATTTTTTTGGTCCTACCATTCCGTGGGAGGGAATTGGTAAGGAATTTTGGAGGGAAAGACAGGACCAAGTCTTTTAGGATTTTTAGCAAACCCTCAGCTATTAACGGATTTGATATGCCTTTACCAACTTCCATTTGAGTTGGGCTAGTCATGTTATTCCCCTTAGCATGATGAGTTATCGAGAATTTATGTTGGATTTAAAAGCTAACATTTTCCTGTATCCTTAGATGTCAGAGGCATCAGATGTTTATAGATAACTAGATAAGAGTAACAAAGTTTTTCTGACACCAGAGTTGTAAGGAATGGTGGATGCGTGAGGTACCGCCTGATTTTCTCGAACGCTTGTTGGCAAACATCATCCCAAATGAATGAAACACCCTTCTTCATCAATTTGGCGAGGGTTGGCATCGTCCTGAGAGATTTGAGATAAATCTCTGGATATAGGTTAGTCTCTCATGCAATTCTCTAAGCTCTAGTTATATCTCCTGGACAGCGCGGACTTTCTCTGGGTCGAGGTGGATTCCTTCGGATGTCACGACAAACCTTAGAAATTTACCGCTGGTTATCCTCAGGAAAGATTTGGTGGGATTCATCTTCAATTGATACGCCTGCATAATATCGAATACTGTCTTCAGATCTGCTATGTGATCGCCTTTGGTATGACTTTTCACTGCAATATCGTTTACATAGCATTTTATTGTTTTACGTATATGCTCATGAAAAAATGCATTCATGGCTCTCTGGTATGTCGCCCCCGCATTCTTTAATCCAAAAGGTATGACAGTATAGCAATACTCTCCTAATAGTGTCCTGAAAGATGTATGCTTCTCATCTCAGGGTACATCTTAATTTGATTTTATCCCGAGACTCTATCCATGAAAGACATCCGTTCAAACACATAAGTGTGTCGATGACATTCGTGATTAGAAGGGGGAACTCATCTTTAGGACACGCCTCATTTAGATCACAAAAATCAATGCAAATCTGGATCTTCTCATTCTTCTTAGTGACGGGGACGATATTAGCTACCCAATCAGGGTATTGTTCTTCCCTGATGAAAACCAGGGTCTATAAGTTTCTTGACTTCTGACTGAATTGCTTCCATTATCTCTAGGCGGAATCGTCGTTGCTATTGCATGACAGGCTTCGCATTCGGATTGATGTTGAGGTGATGCATAGCCACTTGAGGGTCGAGCCCAGACATATCTGATCGAGCCAAACCTGCACAAAAAAATATAAAAATTTAAAACAATGTTAGGTCCTCAATTCTACTGTGTAGCCTAGGACTAACGGGTCGTGATCCACAGGGAGGGACAGAGATGGAAGCGTTATGTAAGTTTCTTCCTTTAATTTACCAAAACTAGTTAATACTTATCTTCTCAGTTTATAAAAACTATAAAAATTTAGAACAATGCTAGGTCCTCAATTCTACCGTGTAGCCTAGGGCTAACGGTCATGATCCACAGGGACGGACAGCGATGGAAGCGTTATGTAAGTTTCTTCTTTTAATTTACCAAAACTAGTTATACTGTAACGCCCCGATCCTGCAGGTAGGGTGTAGGCTGTCTAAAAATGACTAACCAGGCAAGCCACCAAAGAAGCAGTCTCAAAGACGCAAAGGATTGAAGCCCGCGTCTCAACTTCAAGACGCGTCGGCCTGAAGCCCGCGTCTCAACTTCAAGACGCGTCGGCCTGAAGCCCGCGTCTCAACTTCAAGACGCGTCGGCCTGAAGCCCGCGTCTCAACTTCAAGACGCGTCGGCCTGAAGCCCGCGTCTTAAACATCAAAGCGCGTCGGCCTGAAGCCCGCGTCTCAACTTCAAGACGCGTCGGCCTGAAGCCCGCGTCTTAAACATCAAAGCGCGTCGGCCCGAAGCCCGCGTCTCAATATCAAGGCGCGTTGGCTCGACCGCCTGAAGCCCGCGTCTCAGCATCAAGGCGCGTTTAGTCTGAAATCCGCGTCTCAGTTGCAACCGCCCAGATCGTGGGGAGTCAGTTACCGCGCGTATCGCGGGTAACGGCCCTCATTCAGGCGCATTTTTAGGGGGCACGATCACCCCCTAAGACCCCTATAAATAGCCCTGTTAGCTATGAACGATGGGTCGAAGATTTGGATTCAGGGGGAAGAGAAGGTCGAGTGATCAATTAAGGTCGGCATTTTTGAATCCAGAGGGTCAGAAGATCAAGGCATCGAGAGAGAGAAGCCCGACGTCAACGACCGAGAGAGAAGAGATTCTTCAACAGGCTTACTGAGTACTAGCCTATCTTCGCCTACCTCCTCTTTGAGAGTTTGGTAGCCGGAGCTGAGTTACTCCCCTACCGGCCGAAGAGAAGACCCCCGACGGTCCAGGACGGTCATCTGGTCAACGGAGAACAAGATTCACTCTCCATCGCCACACGAAGAACCCAGCCTTAAACAAAGGGAAGATCCAAGCATCCTCCCTCCCTTGTAGTCGGAATATTGTTTTGTTGTAATCTTTCAACTGATTCAAGGAAATTTTACGGCAAAATCTCTTTCCGTACCGAACAAGAGATGGCGACTCCGCTGGGGACTACATTCGTGACCGATGAGCACATCGTGGTGCAGGATGACGTTCTCCGTAAGGGGAAGATGGTCGAATCACTCGTCGTTGAGTTCGACCAGGCGAAGTATGAAGAGTTTCTCTCTTCTGGCTCCAAGAGCCCCAAGACCCGCGTCTGCCGCAGGGTCTCAACGACGCAGCCTCCCGAAGCCCAATCTGTGGCTCAACCAGGCGCTGCTGTCACCCACTGTGCCGCGCCCAGTTCACGCGTCAACGCCTCCTCGAAGGCCCGCGTAACATCCAACGCCTCTGCTGCGATCAACCGCGACGCGCAGAACCCACGCGCCAACGCCTCTCTGAAGGCCCGCGTGGTCCACGGCACAACTGTTGCTGCGATCGACCGCGTCTCGCACAACGCCCGCGTCTCGCGTGACGCCCGCGTCTTGCAGAACGCCCGCGTCTCGAAGAAACCCCGCGTCAACGTCTCCCAAGAGACCCGCGTGGTGAACAGCCCTGGTTCTTCAAACCAGGAAGTTGTTGGCTTCTCTCCTCCTCCACGACGCAATCGAAATGCCGAGCGTCGACAAAGACGACGCGCGCGTCAACACTCGGTTGGAACCGATGGTTCTCTGACTGGGGTTGGACGCGGCGTTCAATATGATGCCTTGCCCGCACCTCGACCAGTGCGAGAAATCCGCGTTTGGCGACCCAAACGCGAGACTCCTCAAGTTGAGTCTGCTGGAGACCAACTTACCAAACGCCGAAGCGAAGTTTCTACGTCTCATCAAACGCAGGACGCATGCGTTCCCAGGCGTGGGGCCCAGCAGCCCATTATCTTCCAAGTCCCTCTGCTTCAACGCAGCGGACAACAGTGCGAGAACCGCGTCTCGTCTCAACAGAGACGCCAGACGCGCGAAATCTCCCAACAGTGCGAGGACCGCGTCTCGTCTCAACAGAGACACCAGACGCGCGTGACGCCCCAAGTGTCTCTGTCCCAACGCAGTGGACAACAGTGCGACGACCGCGTCTCGTCTCAACAGAGACGCCAGACGCGCGTAACGTCCCAAGTCTCTCTGCTCCAACGCAGCAAACTGCAACGCGAGGACCGCGTCTCGTCTCAACAGAGACGCCAGACGCGCGTAACGCAACAGTGTGATCTCCGCGTTTCTGAGACTTGCGTCCAGACAGCGCAACACACGACTGCCCCCCGTCTTCGACGCTGTGAGGCCAGTCTATTTAATCCCCCTCCCACGGATTTGAGGGATTATTTGACAAGGAAAAGAAGTGCCAATCAGGCCACTTCTTCTTGCTGCTGTCAACAACTCATCCAGATGCTCTCTGGATGCCATTGCGAATCAGGCGTTCACCAGCCGTCTTTGATTAGACAGCTGACCCTGATTCCCCCGTCAGCTAAAAGAAGACGCTCCCACCGAAGGAGAACCTTCCCTGACGTTGAGTACCCGGAGCTTACTGCATATATGACAAGCAGAAGCAGGGGAAAACAACCTATGGTCAATTCAGAGGGGTCAGACTCTGAGCCAGAAGGGGTGTATCGACACACCCGTACCCGGACTGGAGCCATCACCCCAATTGACTACAATGCCCTATCCCGCGGCATTAGGGAAGATGATTCTCACTCAGTTGTGATAGAATCATGGACTTCGAATTCTTCCGGTGGAAAGGAGGTTTCCGCCTACATGGCAGATGCTCCTGAGGACACAGCAAATGCTCCCGAGGAGACAACTAAGTACCTGGCCCGGATGCAGAAGCACCAAATGGAAGTACTCTCCTCTCAGCAGAGAACCATTGACGACCTCAAGCATATGCTTGAGAAATTGCTTGACGAGAGGGCAAGATCTCCTCCCAGAAGGCCAAGAGCTAGAAGGGGAAGAGGAGGAAGTCCACCCTCTGATCCTTCCGATGGGACACGACGATCCACTCCTTCGAATGTGTCCAGACCTTCAGCACATGCAGGAAGCGACCCAGATTCGGAGAAGGCTCAAAATCAAAGAATGAGCCTATTGGAGCAACGACTCAATGCCCTTGCTAGTCGTAAAGATCTCCAAGAAGCTGGAGTGGTCCGGCCGTATCCGGCCGAGTGGGACTTAGTCCCGTACCCTCCTAGATTCAAGGCTCCAACTCTCCAAGCATTCGACGGAAAGGGGTCGCCCAACCAGCATATCTACTACTTCAAATCCCAAACTGGGAATGTGGTAGATAACGATGCCATCCTGGCACGTCTATTCATTGGCACCCTGAAAGGGTTAGCCTTTGAATGGTTTATGAAACTCCCTGAAGGTTCAATCAAGAACTGGGGCGACTTGGAGAAGCTGTTCCTAACACGCTTCTTCGAGGATGATTCGGAGGTTACCATGCCTACCCTTTTAGCTACCAAGCAACGAAAGGGAGAGTCCGTTAAGTCTTTCGTAGAAAGATTTCGGAACACGGCACTCCGATGTCCGAGCGGCATGACCCAGGCCACCCTGGTGGAAACATGTCGCCACAATCTCCAAACTTCACTCCTTGCTCAAATAGGAGTAGCAGAAAGCCGCACCTGGAAACAGTTAGTCCAGCAAGGTGAACAGGCTGAAGAGATTGTCGCCCGCGTCAGAGCGGAAGAAGGCAGGCCCAGGCCAGAAAGGTCGACAAGGCGTGCGCCAGACACATCCCTCCAAACCAAACGGAAGGATAACTTGGCAACGGAGACCAAATCTCCCGTCAAGCCTCAAACAGGCAGAGCAGGTGGCTCTTCCAGCCAACCCCGCGCCAACAAACAATATTCCTTCAAGGAGGAACATGTCGACTCGCTCTTCAAATTACTCAACAAGAGCAATCGACTGAAGCTCCCTGAAATCAGGCGCCCAGAAGAAGTCGGCAAGACCGACAACCCCAACTACTGCCTGTACCATAGGATGCTCGGGCACCCTACCAAGAGCTGCTACATCTTCAAGGACGTCCTTCAAGCCCTAATTGACGCGGAGGTATTAAAACTCCGACCGGAGCAGAAACAGAGGGCGGCCAACATGACGTCGGCACTCCACTTCGGGACACGACCCCCGATGCCCGTGGGAGTGATATCTGTCCCGAAAGGAGAATTGAGAGTGGTCAATACAGACCCTCATCAGCAGCAGGAGAAAGGCTTGGTACCCGTCCCTACACCTCAAGGGAAATCATGTGGATCCACCCTGACCTCGTCGACGAGCAACAATGGACGACTGTGACCAACAGGAAGTCCAAAGGCAAAGGAAAGGCATCATCTTGCCACGTGATCTGCGCTTCTTCCCGGGAAACAGACGCTGATGTTCCTTCGTTGACCGACTCAGAAGAGGAGACAATGGTCCTGGCGGCAGAGCCCAACCAACCGACAGCAGGCACCCGTTCAGGGCAGGCGTACTTGAAGCAGTACGGCGAAAAGGCGGTGGTCCCTCCTCAACCAGCTGTAGAGCCAGCTCAGCCCTCCACAAAACCACCCGTGGAGAAACAGAAAGAAACTCGGTTTTCCCGGGTTCTTTCAAGAAGTGCAGCGGAAGGATCTTCGACATCTTACCGCTTCGATGTTCTGGCTCAGTTAGCCAACATCCCGGCACGCATTACCTTGTATGAGCTCCTGAGGCTATCTAAGTCAACCAGAGAGGCTCTACAAGAAGCCCTGACGAACGCTGAGGTCTTTCTGACCCACGTACCGAGAGAGAAAGATGTAGAGGATTGCCTCCACACCTCTCCAAATGTTCCCTGCATTTCCTTCACAGCAGACGACATGCAGGTTAAAGGAAAGCATGACCGACCCTTATACTTCACGGGGTATATTGGGTCATCCGAGGTGAACCGCATCCAGGTAGACCCAGGGTCCGCACTTAGCATCATACCTCGCCGAGTCATGCAATTTCTTGGCATTCCCGCCCATCGTCTGAGCCCAACCCAGACGACTATTTATGGGTTTAATGCCAACAGCTCCCGCCCGATGGGAAGATCAAGCTCAAATGCCGGATCGGGAGCCTCAAATCGGAAGTGACGTGTTATGTCATTGACGCTGACACTTCCTACAACCTGTTGCTGGGACGACCATGGATCCACCAAAACTCCATCGTTCCCTCCACTCTCCATCAAGTCATGAAATACATTGACGAGAGCGGACAGGTTCGAACGTTGATCGCCGAAAGGCATCCGTTCAAAGGGGTCGAGAACTATTTCACGGATTCCCTCTTATATGAGGAGAATAATGGAACCCCGCAACCAGAGGAGCCAGACTCTGGTAATGAAGCTGACACCGAGCCCGAAGAAGAAGAGTGCCTGTGGGAGTTAGAACCACTTGTAAAGAGCACTAATAAGCTCGATGTTGATACCACCGACGATGCAGGCGGTTGGTATATTAATGAAGACTTAGATTTCGCGTATTTTCCTGTGTATGAATCTGAGTCAATACCGTCGGATACTAGTACCGACATGGGCGAGGATGTATGGTCGGCAATGAATGCTCTGACATCATTGCATGTACCTATAAAATCATCCTTCGGGACGTACCATGATGATGGTGACGCGCAAGGATCTTCATTTATGGTTCCAGCCAGACAAAAGGGCCAGAGACCTATCCTCTTTGGACGAATCATGTCTGAACCAACGCCCCATGAAGAATCAGAAGGCGAGGATGAATCCCCCCAGTTCAATCATTATGAACCGAGAACGCTCAAGATGATGAAGCGTATGGGGTACGATCTAATCAACAGGCCCGGGTTAAACTTCGGCAAAGGAAGGAGATCATTGCTTCGATCTTTTGTACCAAAAGGGAAAACACCTGACTATTATCATCAGACCCGCCGGGGTTGGGCTATGTATCAACTCCAGTGCCGTCAGCCTCTGATTCTGAGGAACCATCAGGCCATGATCACTCTTCAGACACGTCATCGTGGGAATCAGATGTCAGTATTGGCAACATCTTCAAAGGGCTTTCTGTAAACATGGTTTCAACAAGCCATCTGGAAGACGAAGACGAAGAAATGATCCAGTCGGATACAGACCCCTGGATCAAACATCTGAATGCTCTCTGGGATATCCGCTTTGAACAGCGTGAGCCACCCACAGAAGACAAGGTTGTTCAGATCAACCTAGGAGATGAAGCCAACCCCAAGCCCATCTTCATAAGTGACGGCCTGTCACCATCAGAGAAGAATGATCTAATATCTCTTATACAAGAGTATATAGACGTCTTCGCCTGGAATTACGAGGACATGCCTGGACTTGATCCTCAAGTGGCTATGCACCGCCTCAACATCAGTCCGGACGTAAAACCCGTCAAGCAACAGCAGCGACGGTTTCGTCCCGAAATAATGGAGGCCATTCAATCAGAAGTCAAGAAGCTTATTGACTCCGGCTTCATCAGGGAGGAACAACATCCCGACTGGGTAGCTAACATCGTCCCCGTTGCTAAGAAGAACGGGAAGATCCGGATCTGCATCGACTTCCGCGATCTAAACGAGGCCTGCCCCAAAGACGAATTCCCATTGCCAATCACAGATGTCATGATTGACAATACCTGCGGATTCGAGCGAATGTCCTTCATGGACGGATTCTCAGGATACAATCAAATCAAGATGTACCCTGACGATGAAAAGCATACCTCCTTCAGGACACCTCTAGGAGTATACTGCTACACCGTCATGCCCTTCGGTCTAAAGAATGCAGGGGTAACATACCAAAGGGCCATGAATACCATTTTCCATCAGCAGATACGCAAAACGGTGGAATGTTATGTCGACGACATCGCGGTGAAAAGTCGCATTAAAGGAGATCACATAGCTGATCTGAAGATGGTCTTCGACATCATGCGGGCTCATCAATTGAAGATGAACCCCACCAAGTCCTTCCTGGGGGTAGCCAGCGGCAAGTTCCTAGGGTTTGTTGTAACTTCCACAGGAATCCATTTGGATCCGGAGAAAGTCCGTGCTATCCAAGAGATGCAACCCCCCAGAAGCCTCAAGGAGCTCAGAGGATTGCAAGGACGATTGGCGTACATCCGCAGATTCATTTCAAATCTCTCTGGGAGATGCCAACCCTTCGCTAAGCTGATGAAGAAGGGAGTCTCGTTCATATGGGACGACGCTTGCCAGCAAGCATTCGAGGAGATCAAACGATACCTCACCCAACCACCAGTACTTGCAGCTCCGGTATCCGGAAAACCCTTCCTGGTGTACGTCCGATCGATGGATCATTCTTTGGGAGCTCTACTAGCTCAGAATGATGACCAAGGACGAGAACAAGCAATCTACTACCTCAGTAGAACGATGATCGGGGCCGAACATCGGTACAACCCGATCGAGAAGGAGTGTTTGGCCTTGGTGTTCGCTATTCAGAAAATGCGACACTATCTGGTAGGCCAAACCATAAATGTCATATCAAAAGTCAACCCCCTGAGGTTACTCATGACAAAGCCTTCGTCATTGAATGGCCGGCTGGCGAAATGGGCTATATTGCTCTCCCAATATGAGATGCACTTCCTGCCACAGAAGGCCATTAAAGGACAAGCGGTGGCGGACTTCTTAGCTGAACACCCGGATCCGAGGGCAGCCAAACTTTATGAGGATCTCCCAGATGAGGTCGCCGAAGTATGCCTAACCCAGACATCGTTTGAAGGACAAGTATGGCAACTTTTCTTCGATGGTGCATCAAGGGCAAGCCCCAAGGGACACACAGTAGCGGGGGTAGGAGTGGTACTCGTCTCCCCACAAAACTACGTGATCCCCCGAGCTATCTCGTTAACCGAGCCCTGTTCCAACAATGTGGCGGAATACAACGCCCTCCTGATTGGGATGCAATTCGCCGATGAGATTGGCGTTAAAAATCTCGAGGCGTACGGTGACTCCAAACTCATCGTCAGCCAAGTTCGCGGAGAGTATGAGGTCAGACATGAAGATCTAGTACCCTACTACGACGCGACAATCCACATGGCGGAAAAGTTTTCAAACTTCTACATCGACCATGTGCCGCGAAGCCGAAATGCGCATGCAGATGCCCTCGCATCTCTCGCAGCTTCCCTAGCTCTCCCAGCTGGAGCAATGGAGAAAGTATTCGTCTATAGCCACGACCTATACTGTCCAAAAATCCCCCCGGAGACTACCCAGGGTCAACAGGAGATCGTCGCGGTAAAGAGACACTTGAAGTGTCAACCGCTCCAGAGCTTAAAGACTGGCGATTTTCCTATATTGATTATGTCTTATACGGCATCTTGCCTGAAGACACCAAAGAGGCGGCCGCCATTCGGAGGAAAGCCCCCAAATTTATTATAATGCGATCACGCGAACACTGTACCGTCGATCGCATGACGGGATCCTGCTCCGGTGCCTCTCATCAAAAGAGGCCCGCGAAATGTTGAAAGAAGCCCATGATGGCACATGTGGAGCTCACCAACCTGGTCCAAAGCTGGCAAACAGACTCCAAAGATTGGGGTACTACTGGCCCAAAATGGTCGCCGATGCCGTCGCTTACGCCAAAAGATGTCATGCCTGTCAAATACATGGCGATTTCATCCATCAGGCACCAGGGTACCTCCACTCTATGACCTCTACTTGGCCGTTCGAAATGTGGGGGATGGACGTGGTTGGCCCCATCAGCCCACCATCGTCGAAAGGACATCGGTTCATTCTAGCAATAACCGATTACTTCTCCAAGTGGGCCGAAGCTGTTCCTCTAAAAGAGGTAAAATCGTCTAACGTGATCAAGTTCGTGAAACATCACGTTATCTATCGCTTTGGTGTGCCTCGGCGGATCGTCCATGACAATGGACCCCAGTTCATCAGCCAGGCTTTCCAGAGATTCTGTGCCAAGTTCAGAATCCAGAGTGTGTCTTCAACGGCATACTATCCTCCCGCCAACGGCCTCGCGGAAGCTTTCAATAAGACTATTGGCAAGCTTCTTAAGAAATTCGTCTCGAAAAGTCAACGAGACTGGGACGATAAGCTGGGTGAATGCTTATGGGCATATCGCACGACCGTGCGAACCCCAACTAAAGCCACGCCATTTTCCTTGGTGTACGGATGTGAAGCTGTCCTCCCACTGGAAATCCAAATTCCATCTCTACGCGTCGCCCTGACCGCCGAGATGACAACAGAGGAGAAGCATCGACAGCGACTCCAAGAACTGGAGGCCTTAGACGACAAGCGTCTGCAGGCCCAGCAGCAGATCGAGCTTTATCAAGCTCGCATCACCAGAGCCTTCAACAAGAAAGTCAAGACGCGAACTTTCAAGAAAGGCGACCTTGTCTTAGCCGTCCGGAGACCCATGGTCATGACGCACAAGACGAAGGGAAAATTCCAACCCAAATGGGAAGGACCATTTGTAGTAGAGTCGGTCTACTCGAATGGATCGTATCGTCTCATAACCTCTAATGGCGATACACTCATGATGCCAATCAATGGCAAATTCCTGAAGAAATACTATCCCTAGATGGTGTTCTTCTGTTGATCAAGTTAAATTACACCTCTGATCAAAAACATCCGACGCCTTCGACGGCTAAGGATAGAGGAAAAGGTTGGCATCTAAGCCCAACATAAATCCTCGACAACTCATCATGCTGAGGGGAATAGCATGGCTAGCCCAACCCAAACGGTAGTTGGTAAAGGCACATCAAATCCGTTGAGAGCTGAGGGTTTGCTAAAAATCCTGCCGATCAAGTTAATACCACACCTCTGATCAAACATCCAACGCCTTCGACGGCTAAGGATAGAGGAAAACGTTGGCATCTAAGCCCAACATAAGTCCTCGACAACTCATCATGCTGAGGGGAATAGCATGACTAGCCCAACTCAAACGGTAGTTGGTAAAGGCACCTCAAATCCGTTGACAGCTGAGGGTTTGCTAAAAATCCTAAGTGGACCTGATTCCACTCTCTCCTCCAAAATCTCTTACCAATTCTCATCCATAGAATGGTAGGACCACAAAATGCAAACATTACTACGTTAAACACTATACCTCTGGTAATGAATACTCCTTGTCGAGTACAAGCCCCGCTTGTTACCTCTACATAGAGCAGCAAACTTCAAAATTGCCAAGTTAACACTATACCTCTGGCATTTCAAATTCCACTTGTCAATTCTCATCAATAGAATGACAGGTCCTCAAATTGCTCCTATCAAGAGCCAATTCTTGTCAAGTTAATATCACACCTCTGACAAACTACTGTTTAGGTTAACATTACACCTCTAAGCAGTATATCAGGTGCCCGTCAAGTTAATATTACACCTCTGACAGTCACCCTTTCTTCAGACTTCCATATCGAAGCTGAAATGGACGATGCCAAGTTAACACTACACTTCTAGCATCTGAGTCATTGCTAAGTTCAACAATACACCTATGGCTATGACCTTTCCTCGACTTCCTTAAGCCGAGACGAACGATGCCAAGTTAACACTACACTTCTAGCATCCGAGTCATTGCTAAGTTCAACAATACACCTATGGCTATGACCTTTCCTCGACTTCTTCAAGCCGAGACGACTAATGCCAAGTTCAACATTACACCTCTAGCATTACCCTCACTGTTAAGTTAAACATCACACCTATGACAGTGACACCCTCAGTTTTCCCTTATAAAACTGAGATGTCGATGAGTTAAGTTAATATCACACCTCTAACTCATGTCCTTGTCAAGTTAACATTACACTTCTGACAAGACTATTTCCAACCCGTTAAGTTAATATCACACCTCTAACGGTAAGGACTTCCCTAGATTCCCCCGCGAGTCTAGTTTCATTTGATATTCTCCCCAACAGAATATCGAATTCATTTTGGAGGCATTGTTGGTTAACATTACACCAATAAACAATGTTTCCATCAACATCCCCAGCTGATCTAAAATCAAGTTAAGCACAAATCCTTGATAAAAGTTCATCTTTCCTGGGGATACGAACTCCACCTGTCACTTTCTTCCACAAAGTGGCAGGTCCACCAAAATCACCTCTGTCAAGTTAAGCTTACACCTCTGACAGTGTCATGAAAGTTCTTGGAACAAGATCTTTCCTCAATACTTTTGACTTATTAAGATTATGATTATAATTTTGATAAAGATCAAAAGACTTCCTTGCTCCTACATGTCCAACCAAAGGCAAAGAGTTCGAGACAAAAGAAGTAAAAAGGAGGGTGTCACTTTTGTTTATATCCAAAAATATGAAAGTGATACAAAAACGCTCTCTTATACAAATAAGATTGAGCGTTACAAAAAAAAAAGGGAGGAGAAGGCTAAAAATCTCGATCTGGTAGGGAACGGATGCGCTCCCTGAGACGATGCATCTCATGCTGACGTGCCTTCTCAGCCTCCATCATCGCCTGGACCCGCAGCTCCTCTTCAGATAGGCAGGGTTTTTCAGCTAGCTGGGCTCGCAGAGTCTCCAACCTGGAGAGATGAACAGACTGGCTCTCTTCAGCCCGTACCCTTGCAGCCTTCTGCTCCTCTAGCTTCTTCTGGAGGGCGACGAGCTTCTCTTCATTGACAGCTAGCATGGCTTTGGCCTTAGCAATGGCAGCCCGAGCGTTGGTAATAGCAAGCTCTGTGTTCTGCATGATAAGCTCAGTATCCCCTGAGTCTTCAATCAGCCTTTGGCATTCAGCCTGGGAACGCTCAAGGTTGCTGACCTCTTCGGCAATTTGTACTTCCACTTCCTGTCGCTCTTGCCTTGGGCAGAAAGGAGGCTATCCAGGATGACTTGGGTTTCGTGGAGGGAGTCAGCTTCGTCTAAAGACTTCAGCTCTTTCAGGTCACTCTCCAACTGATCCACCACCCGCATACATGCCTGAGCAAGAGGAAGGCCCCCGACTAGCTCGATGTTCTCGGCCACATTCCCGAGAAATCTCCGGGCAAAGTCAAAAGAACGACGCCCAGAAAGGATAAAGTCGATGCACGATCGCATCGCTTCAAAGAACTGCCGCACCGTACTGCGTGTCAGGAAGTCCATGCTGTCATCACCCGGAACGCTCCCCGACCCCCTTTCTATCTCGAAAGAGGGGGTGTAGGCCGGCTCTTTTTGCACAGAAGTCATGCTGACTGTCGATACGGCAAGAGCGGAACCAGCCACTGGTGCTTCCGGAGGTGCTATCCCTGCTGGAACTTCCGCGACCAATGATGGAGTGGCAAGCACGATTTCCTCAGAAGCTTCATTTGAAGCTTGGGCTGTGCAATCTCCTGGGAGTGGACCTGCCATTGGACCCTCCACCCGAGCCTTCTTGACCTCAGTAGTGGCTTCCTCCTCTGGTAGAGTGGAAGGCTCCCCAGTACCAGCAGCTGCCCCCTCTGAGGGCATCTCAGCAGCTGAGGTCTCAATTCCCTGCGGCCGAGTCAACTCTCTCACCATCTCCTCAATATGCGAGGAGGTTGTAGCCTCGGCATCTCCGGTTGGCCCTGCAATATAAAATGAAGAATGTCAAGACATCTTCTTCAACATGTAAAGAAAAATTGGACAGGAGGTGGAAAGGGTACCTTCAACAGGAATAGCCGCCACTGGTGGTGCAGATGATGACTCGCCCACATACATTTCCTCCTCTGAGACATGGAAGAACTTGCTTTGATCAGGAGGAGCGGGTTCCTCGCTATAGTCGACTTTGTCCTCAAAGAGGCTTTCCCCTGAGAGCGAAGAAGACGACAGCTCAGGAAGCTCCGTAATCGGAGCCTTGCCTCCAATCACCCCAGTAGTAGGACTAGGGTCGACGGCCCTGGAACTAGAGATGAAGACGCCTGGAGACCCCAACTGCTGTGCCTCATCTCTCCCTTCATGAGCAGAAGGAGGTTTGAGCAGAGCTGAGATTTCCGGAAGTTCATCGCCCATTATGTCAATCTCTGGGGATTCGGCATCAGCAGCAATAACGGGTTGTTCGATGAACTCCCCCTCCTCCACAGCCTCGCGGTGCGACTTAGGAGCACGAGCTAAAGGGGGGAAATCCTCCTCTTCCGAAGGTTCCTCAACTCTGACGACGTCTTCAGGAGGAGCCTCAACTCCGGCAGAGATAGCTCCGGATTGAGAGACTTCAGCCGCCAAGTCCCTCCTAACCTTCTTCGGGGCAGGCTCAATAACAGAAGTAGAGCGGTGATGACGCTTACTCGCCAACTGCTTAGACCTCTTTGCTGGTGGCTCCGCCCTCGTTGCTGGAGGCTCCTCTCTCGTCGCTGATGGCTCCGCCCTCGTTACTGACGGCTCATTCTTCGCTCGTGGCTCTGCCCTTGGCGGTCGTGACTCTGTAGCTCGTGGCTCCCTCCTCGTCCTTCTCCCGACCTCCTTACGGGCTTTCCGGTACTGCTCTACGAGTCTCGTTGGTTTACCAGACTCTGTCCTTGTCTCGAGGCTTGCATTGATGCTCTCGATACATGAAGATGCCGGAAGAAAGTCTGGTGTCTGGACGGCTTGGGAGTACCAAGTACAATAGCTTAGACTCATCTGGCACTTGGGCGCTTCAAGAGGTAGACGGAAGGTTGTTCCTGTCCCTCCAGCCACACTATAGTACCAGGCCCGAGCACCCTCGAACAAGTTCCCTTCGAAGGCGAGATAAGCATTTGGATTCCCGATATAGAGCTGGTCATAGCCGAACTGTCGAGCGAAGCGATTCGGCATGTATGGCTCAATGGTGCATGATGTCCCTTGTCGAAAAAGCATATTCCCGGGCCGAATATTGAGCAACCACCAGAAGGCTCCCTGGGATAACCTCGTGAAATCATCAGGGCCTGCGGAATCGACAAGTAGATCGCCGTAGGATGCACCAGGGATCTGGAGGAGGCAACGATTGAGCTGATAGTTTGCCGGGGCTGAAAGACGCTTCCGGATATAATATATGTAAGGATCCTGCCACCTCGAACCCTCCAATCGCTGTATGAAGGGGACGGAGTCCTCCTTCCAACGCACCGCCGTCATCAAAGAGGGGCAGTGCATCACATACCAGGCCATAAGGTATGTGTAAGGCAGCTCAACCCGAGGATTGGGACGCTTCACCACTGGATTCCCCTCTGCGTCCGTGAGCGGCTTTCCCTCGGAATCCACAGTTTTTGGCGGCTCACAAAAGCTTTTAGCCAGCGCCCGCAGCCCGCTCTGAATACCAGCCACCACGGCCGGGAGAAGAGCTATAGGGTTGCCATGGGCCAGAAGCACCGCCGGGTACACCACGTCGGCAACTATAACTTCATGTGGCAGCGTGGGCACCACACAACGCTTTAGCCACAGCATCAGAAAACCCGCCAGCAGCGCCCGATCGGAGATAGGAGTCCGGGCTTGGTGGTGGAAGCTTTCAAAAACCAAGTCGGGGTCGAAACCATCTTCGTTCGATTCTGTGGTGTAGAACTTCTCGGGAGCCTGGTCAATCCGGTCTTCGATATCCCTATCAGAGCTGGGAGCCAATCGGGTGATCAAGTGGTCTTTGGTGTTCACATTGTTGAACAAATAACTCGCCCAAGACAGATACGTGACCCCCTGCGACCGCCATTTGGTGATCTGACCGCAGATATGGAAGTGACAGAGCACTTCCCAGTAGGTCTCGTATATGAGGGGAAACTCCTCCTTCACGTAGCGAAGCTCCACAGCGGTCGGGACATATTCTTCATAGGGCATGTCCCCTGTTACCAGTCCTGAGACCTCGTGCAGCTCGTGTAAGGCAAGGCCCATCTCCCCGACTGGAGTAAAGAACGTCCCCGTCAAGGGATTGTAACGTTCTAGGATCCCAAAGAAGTTTTGAGAACTTTGAGGGATCCCCCACTGTACGGCCCTGACCGCCGAGTACAGTCCTACACGCTTCAGCAAATCCCCGAGCTCGGTAAGGACAAAGCCAACCATCCTGCCCCACCAGTAATTCGCTGGGGAATGAATCCACCCATATGCACGGAACGTAACTGGATAGTCACCCTCCGCTGCCATGAACATGTTGAGGAAGGTGGAGCCAATGTGCGGTATCTCTCCAGACGGGATCTCCCTCTTGCGCGATCCAGGGAAAAGGCCGATAACCGACCCGTCATGGCCGTCATGACGGTGCACTTGGTGGTGGGAGCCCAGATCGCCAAGAGTAACCTCAGAAGCATATCGAGCGAGGTCAAATTCCATCTTCCGCGGGACGGACATATGCTGGTAATAGAACATAGGGTACATCCTATCCATGGCCGGGAGAAAGAACCTTCTGCCCCCTATTTGACGGAGCCATGTGTAAGTCCCTTCGTGCACGCGATGGCCGCCATCGTGGATATGATCCCCGAAGAAGAAGGCGGGCTTCTCCAGCTGGATGCCGTCATCCGTGACGAATGCTGCATCGGTCATCAGCACTCGAAGAGTCCTCATCTCGACATTCGAGAGCTTCTTCTCACGAGCCGGCGACTGGTCGGCAGTCACAGGGGCAGTCCTTTGCAGCACAAAGGTCAGGTTCCGGTCAGCTCCACCTACATGCCCAAAATGGCGTATCTTGGGGAGTGAAGTAGCAGGTTGCGGCGCTGCAAAAAGATGAAGACACTTAAGTCAGATGCTTTACCAAAAGTAAAGAAAAATACTAAGTGTTCTGCGTCCAAACGCAGAAAAGATACTGGACGCAGGAATCATCAAATCCGCGTCCAGACCCGCAAATCTGCGTCAAGAAGCACAGAACGCAAAGATTGAAGCCACTTATGAAATTCCAAGTACTTGGACTCAGACGCCAGATTCATCAAATTGGCGCCTGATGGCACAGAAACGCAAGGATCAAATCCGCGTTCTGCAAACCAAGACTTGTGGAATTTCCAAGTACTTGGACTCAGACGCCAGATTCATCAAATTGGCGCCTGATGGCACAGAAACGCAAGGATCAAATCCGCGTTCTGCAAACCAAGACTTGTGGAATTTCAAAGTACTTGGACTCAGACGCCAGATTCATCAAATTGGCGCCTGATGACACAGAACGCAAGGATCAAATCCGCGTTCTGCAAACCAAGACGTGGAATTTCAAAGTACTTGGACTCAGACGCCAGATTCATCAAATTGGCGCCTGATGACACAGAACGCAAGGATCAAATCCGCGTTCTGCAAACCAAGACTTGTAAAAATTCAAAGCACTTGGACTCAGACGCCAGATTCATCAAATTGGCGCCTGATGACACAGAACGCGAAGATCAAATCTGCGTTCTGCAAAGCTGCGTCCAGAGACCTTCACAGTTAGAGAAATTCTAAGTGAAGGACCCGAAGCACAGGGCTCTTGGGTGTCAGATTATCTAATCCGCGCCCCGGTTATCATCCCAAAGACTGCGTCTGGGGAATCAAACACGCTTTTAATGGTTTAAAGTCCTTAAGGGTCAGTTCTGCCTAAGGCATACTACCTTGGAGGCCTTGGAGGACGAAGTCCTGCGCAGAGGAGGAGCTGCCCCTCCGGGCCTCGGTGGTGGTCGCCTTTGATGAAGAGGCAGTCGGCTTGGTCTTTGGTGCCATGGCGAACTTAATCTGAGATTGGACAGAACAGAGAGGGAAAGTGCTTTTCTTAAAGTTCTTAGCAAGCGAAATGCGGAGAAGAAGAGGAAGTTCTCCAAACAGTTGCCTTTTATAGGCACGGGGATGCGCAGAGATACGCGGCGCGTGACCCAAGGGACGCTGCAGCGAACCGTCGCTTGACGCGTGTAACAAAATCACTGCCGGTGACGAAGATCATGCGTCGCAACCCCGCCGCGAATCAGAAGCCGACACGTGGAGCAGTTCATTTAATGAACCGCAAGATCCGCGCGCCAAAAGGCGAAATTTCGCCGTTTCCCCAGGCCAGCTGGCGGCGTCATCATGACAGCGTAAAGTTCGCGCCCAGAAAACGCACCGGACATGCCCCGTCAGCATCTCCAAGAATGCTTTCTGAAGGTCGCGTCCCCTCTAAGGAGTTCGCGTCTGACCAACATCGCGTCTACCCTATAGACGCTGCGTCTTCAAAGTGGCTTCTACTTTTCAAAAAGAAGCCTGCGTCCAGTCTCTTGCGTCTGCATTCAAAAAAGGAGCCTGCGTCCAGTCTCTTGCGTCTGCATTCAAAAAAGGAGCCTGCGTCCAGTCTCCTGCGTCTGCTTTCAAAAAAGGAGCCTGCGTCCAGTCTCCTGCGTCTGCTTTCAAAAAAGGAGCCTGCGTCCAGTTTCATGCGTCTGCAAGACAATTCAACAGTACACTGGCGCCAACAGACAACCAACTACTCCTAGCCAAAACGCACCCGTGACAGACTAAAAAGCAATTGGGGAGGTCTAGGCTGTGTATCTAGACACTCAAACACGATCGACTCTGATGGCTTCTAAGAGTTCAACAGTACACTCACGAAGACCAAATTCAGGTCAAACCCGAAGCATCAACAGTCCGGTCACAAAGGCGAACGCGGTTTAAGTCCAAAGTATTCCGAAATCCGTCCCATTCAACTGCGGAATATCGGAAACTTTGGAGGGGGTTCTGTAGGCTGTCTAAAAATGACTAACCAGGCAAGCCACCAAAGAAGCAGTCTCAAAGACGCAAAGGATTGAAGCCCGCGTCTCAACTTCAAGACGCGTCGGCCTGAAGCCCGCGTCTCAACTTCAAGACGCGTCGGCCTGAAGCCCGCGTCTCAACTTCAAGACGCGTCGGCCTGAAGCCCGCGTCTCAACTTCAAGACGCGTCGGCCTGAAGCCCGCGTCTTAAACATCAAAGCGCGTCGGCCTGAAGCCCGCGTCTCAACTTCAAGACGCGTCGGCCTGAAGCCCGCGTCTTAAACATCAAAGCGCGTCGGCCCGAAGCCCGCGTCTCAATATCAAGGCGCGTTGGCTCGACCGGCCTGAAGCCCGCGTCTCAGCATCAAGGCGCGTTTAGTCTGAAATCCGCGTCTCAGTTGCAACCGCCCAGATCGTGGGGAGTCAGTTACCGCGCGTATCGCGGGTAACGGCCCTCATTCAGGCGCATTTTTAGGGGGCACGATCACCCCCTAAGACCCCTATAAATAGCCCTGTTAGCTATGAACGATGGGTCGAAGATTTGGATTCAGGGGGAGAAGAAGGTCGAGTGATCAATTAAGGTCGGCATTTTTGAATCCAGAGGGTCAGAAGATCAAGGCATCGAGAGAGAGAAGCCCGACGTCAACGACCGAGAGAGAAGAGATTCTTCAACAGGCTTACTGAGTACTAGCCTATCTTCGCCTACCTCCTCTTTGAGAGTTTGGTAGCCGGAGCTGAGTTACTCCCCTACCGGCCGAAGAGAAGACCCCCGACGGTCCAGGACGGTCATCTGGTCAACGGAGAACAAGATTCACTCTCCATCGCCACACGAAGAACCCAGCCTTAAACAAAGGGAAGATCCAAGCATCCTCCCTCCCTTGTAGTCGGAATATTGTTTTGTTGTAATCTTTCAACTGATTCAAGGAAATTTTACGGCAAAATCTCTTTCCGTACCGAACATAGGGGACTTTATGGCGACGTACATACGCGGGCGAAAAACCCTCACGTACGTACGCTAAGCCTCAGTACGAGAAATCACCTCCATATTTATAAGAGTTCCAGCAGGAAATAAGTACAAGAGTACCTGCAGAAAGAGGTTAGTGATCATAACAGACAGGAAAATCAGTGATAAATAAGATAACAGAAACAAATCACAAAGATACCTATGAATGGTCTTGATGATGAGTCTCCTATGTGACTCCAATGGACTACCTGACAATACAATAACTCAGATCTCCAACCTGGGCACGCAAACTCAGGGTCGTCAGAAAGCGACCTAGTGAGTGGTAAATGAAGGAGGCAGTAATATGTACTATAGTAATACAAGCACGATAATAATGTATAATACATGTTTATATACCAGTGATACCATATCATGGATACTTAGGAATCAGTAGAAATATAACAATGCCATATTTTAATACCATCATCAACTAGCATGATATCATCGGGTCATGTCTACAGTAGTCTCAGGTTTGATATAATAAATATGTTGTACAGTGGTGAGCGATAGAACTGAACATGCAGATGTGCAGCATGCAATATACTCATACTATTGTGTTGTGCAGATACAAAATGAAGTATGTAAGGTATACATAAACCAGACTATTTACAATGCAGGGTATACATGTACATGAGTAGTATGCCACCGCAGAAAGTGTAACATGTACCAGATAAAGTAACAAAGTATCCACGTAACATAATAGCAGATAAATTATCAGGAACAGTAACAAGTACAACTAAACAAGAGTATACATGTATCAGGTAAGTCATGATCTTTCTACAATAGTAACAATCAGTACCACCTGATATTTTAATCAATCTCTTCCAGTGTCCCATACCACTGGCAGTTCATACTGGAGCCCGCACTCCAGTCGAACCCATCCGAACATGGCATACGGGTACCATTATCCAAACGAGAGAGTGACCAAATAACAAGTGTTCTCGACGTCACTACTGTGTATACTGTTTTATTATGTTAATTGGAAACCAAATGGTCGAGGAGCTCTTATCGGGTAGGTGTATCCCGTGCATACCTGGGATCACGGCCTTAAACAAACCCCTGGCTGCTGAGACCAGGGCCCTCCGCTAAGAGGGGAGCACGAATCAAGTAACGGGAGCTCATGGAGCAATTGGTAGGTAGCACTACCGTCCCCTGCAGTGGGACTAACAATATGGATCCAGTACATCCACCCGATAAGATCTAATCAACTGTCAAGTCTCCCCCATCCCCAAGTTATCTTTATGATCTGATAGTTAAAGTACACAGTGTAACAAAAACAAATACAATGCATGATACATGTAACATGATAACAGGACCTGAGCTCTGTTGATGGCATAGAACAAAATAACGGAAAACGGGAACAATAGATGTGGGATTCCACACAGCGCATATCAACAGCTCATGTATCCAGTAACGGGAATAACAATATCAGTAACGGGAAACAATCTTATAACAGGCATACGGGGATAACATGGAACAATAATACATGTAATAGGGACGGTAATCCATATGACAAGAAGATAGAAATGATACATGCATGTGTAACAGTGATATGCCGAGAATCCATGTAATTATGATAACAATAATATGAAACGCGGTAGTCCGTGCATTGGTATATCCGTGTACCAGTGGAACATATATGTGTAGCAATAATCCGTGTAATATTTCTGTGACAGTACATGTAATAACAGTGGTCAGTGTATAATGTAATACCATGTCCAGTGAACTTACAGTATCCGTGTAATGATGAAACCAGTGCATGAAATAATGGTGTCCAACATTCATATCTAGTGACAGTGTAGTGTCATCGAGTATCCGTGGATCAGTATACATGTGACGATAGTTATCTAATTGTGATACAATACATGAAATAATAGTGTCCAAGAATATGGTGAAACAGTGTCCCGAGTGTCAGTGGCTGTGCAGGTATGATGACTGTGTCTGAGTTGTCTATGTCAGTATTTATTGTTATTACACCTATATCATTTTAAATTAGGAAATACCTTACAATATTATAGGTTATTCCTAGTACAATGAGTTTCTAATAATTACAAGTTAATAATTAATAGTTACCGTGTTTTATCCACAATCAAGATCTATCACTGAAAGCAATCAATCAATGTCACTAAACATGGTAAAATATAATTTATAAAAGAAAAACACTCACTAACAAGCCATGAAAAGGTAGCTCTCTTTCCCACGATCGCAACGGATCCAGAATCGTCCAAATCGGAGTCCGGATGCTCCAGATATCGCCCGAAGACTAAATCATAACAAAAAGGGTTAAATATGTAAATAAAAATAATTCAAGTGCAATTAATAAAATGAATCAGGGGTTTTCTGCAATATTACCTTTATTGGATTTTGGATGCGGGTTGGGCTCTTAACGGGTCGGGTTTGGATCCAATACCCAAACCCAAAACTTAAGTGATTGGGTTAATGGGTATTTGGGTTAATGGGTTGGCAACCCAATCCAAAGGCAGCAGGCAGCGGCAGCAGTCGCTGCCGCTGCTGTGGTGTTGTGGCCGGCCAGCCCAGCTGGCCGGCGGCGATGGAGGGCCTGCCGGCGGCGGTCCCGGCCGGCGGCAGTCCCGGCATGGGTCAGGGCGAGAGAGGGTGTGAGAGAGAGAGAGAACAGGGAAAGAGAGGGGCAGGGGCTGGCGGCGGCCAGCTCCGCCTCGCCGGCGGCTCCGCCCCGCCGGCAGTGATACCAGAGAACGAGAGAGAGAGGGAAAGAGATATAGAGGAAGAAGAAAGAAAAAAGGAAAAAGAAAAGAAGGAGAAGAATAGGATGAGGGGTGGCCTCCGCGTGGGGGGGGGCGTCGGCCACTTGCAAGGGCGCCGACGGCACGCCGGCCTCCGGCCGCACGTCAACGGGCGCGAAGGGGAGAGCTCTAGAGACTGTGAGATAGAGAGAGGGAGATACTTGAGAGAGAGAAATTTGAGAGAGAGAGATAGAGTTGAAATTAAGAGAGACGGAGAGAGATTTTTAAGAGGAGAGAGAGTTGAGGCGGTGGAGGAGGCTTCGGGAAGGAAGGAGAAGAAAAGAAAAAGAAAAGAGAAAGATAGATTAATAATTAATATTTTATTATTATTTAGATTGGCCCAATATTGGACCAGCTCCGAACAGTTCCCAAAAATTACAATAAATAGAGAATATTACATGGAGGAGGAATGTGAAATCGGATTCATGAAATAATGTCCGATTTGCAAGTTAAAAATCCTGACGTGTATTACCGACACCGGGCGATACCCGTTTGGCCCGATTTTCGATAAATTCAGAAAAATCCCTAAAAATACCAAAATGTAGCTAATGTGATTCTAAGACATAAGGTGAAAACATATTTCTAAAATTCTACTCCGTTTGTGAATTAAAAATCGTAGAACTGATTCTCGGTATCGGTCGACACCGACTATGGAGATTTTCCAAAATAATTCAGAAAAATTTCAGAAAACTCTGAAAAATCATATCTAAAACTGAAATCGGCTCCATCTGACTACCAGAAAGGTCAAATCAACATTATACGTCGTATCGCGTACTGATACTGTGATACGTACATCAGGGAGCAGGGGGTTACAAATACTTATCTTCTTAGTTTATAAAAAGAAAAAAATGTTAAGTTAAGTTAATAATAAGATAGTAGAAGAAGAGATGATGGTATCGTTATTGTTTTATCCATAAAAGAAAAGGAACCAAAAAGAGATAAAAAAAGTGTTGATGCAAAAATCAAAAATAAAAAAGAAATAAAAGAAAAATATTTACCTCTACTGTTGAACCATAACAAAGACTTACCTCAACATGAAGTAAAGCAAAGCAAATAGAAAAGAATAAAGAAATCAGGGCTTCGGCGAGATCGAGCACAATGAAGAAAAGTGGGAAATCTCCATTAATTATCACCTTCAATATAAGCTTCTTGAAGAAAAGATTACAATAGTATCACTCTACAATAACTCTTCCTCTATTTTGATCATGTAACTCTCTCTAGTCTAAAAATAAAATAAAAAAATAAATACATTGAAGAAGAAAAGAAATACCTAAACTAAAGCCCTCTCTCTGAGATGGTCCTGCTCTGCCTTCGAGGTGTGAGGGTATTTATAGGAGAAAACCAGAGGGATAGAACGTGTATGAAGATAGAAAGAGTTAGATATTTCTGAATTTAAATTCTTCCCTTATCTTCAAACTTGATTTGATTTATCCAGAAATTCAATTCTGATCTGCAGGCTGTTGGCGTGTTGATTGCTGAATATCACTTATCAACTGATAGAATTGGAACGAGTGATCAACAGAAGAATTGTAGCCTTTAAGTCTTCTTTCTGTATCATCTTGAATCATCAGATTTGACCTTCGGTAGTGAAAGTTATGATTAAAATGCTAAACTGTATCCAGCCTAAATCCAAATTTAAATTGCTTCATCTCTTCCGTTGATCTTCTCTCTATCCATTTATCCTCTTTGATTTCTAGTTTATCATCTAGAATTGATAAGATATTCACTTATCTTCAGCGAAACAGATAGGGTCTTCAAACAATCCATTTTTTCCTTTGAAATGAGATGATATTATTTTATCTGATATATCCAGTTTTCAGATAAGATAGCTTCTAGAACCTTTGGATTTGAATCGATCCCTTTCTTTTGAACTTTTGAATTTAATTGGATAAATTTCATGATTATCTTCTCCCTATCATACCCTGCATGAATTAAGACATTAAGACAAGTTATTTACAATATTCATTATAGAATATATGTAGGAATGTAATAATATTTATGCAATATATGTGTCCAAACAATATCCTCATAGTTCCAAGCGAAAAAAATCTATATACACTCGCACAAGAGATATTAGATCTTCCTTCTTGGGGGTGATAAGCTTTTGCTTATGAAGATGGGGCTTGGGATTAGCCTCATCTCCCAGATTAATCTGGGTTACCTTATCCTCTGTGGGTGGTTCGCGTTGTTCAAAGCGAGTATCTCAGGGTGTATTTAGGTGTTTGATCCAAGGATATGTATCTGCGTGGATCATTTTTTCATCTCCATCTTTGGGTGGCTTGTTGAAGTTATGTTTACCAAAAGTTTTTTGAAGATGTTGCGACACTGACATCTGACTCCCACAATGACGTGCCTGACGAGTGATTATAGTATAATGACTCTCAGACTCAAAGGCTGACGGAATTGGAGTTGACATATAGTCGAACCCCCTGCGAGTTCGATGATAATAATCAGGGGCTTTCCCTTTTAAAACGAAGGATCAAAGTAGTGTTCTCCTTCCTTTACTGAAGTTCAAGCCACGATCACTTTGTTAGGTCATACCCCATATTCTCCATCATTCTGAATACATTTGACTCGTAATGAGAGAACTGAGGAAGTTCAGTCTCGCTTTCTGAGTCTTCGTAGGTCATTGGTTTGGACTCGATTCTTTCAAAAGGAATCGATTTTTGGCCTTTGCGTCTTACTGGGACCTCAAAGAAAGATCCTTGTGCATCACTCACTCTTTTATATGCTGTGAAAAATGATCTCATCATCACATGTAATGATGTCAGGGCATCTATTGCTGACCAGGGGTCATCATCTATATCGATACTAGTATCTGATGGTACGGAATCAGAAGCAAACATAGAAAAGTAAGTCAAATCTAACTCTTCATTAATATACCACTCACCTACATCATTGACGGTATTATTAATATCGAGCTTAATAATGCTTGTTACAAGTGGATTCAGCTCCTAAAGACATTCTTCTTCTGTCTCTAACTCTACATCAGCTTCATTACCAGAGTCTATTTCATCTGGCTAGGGATTCTCGTCTGTCTCTAGAGAATCCTGGTACAGGAAAAAATCTGTAAAGTAGTTCTCTACCCTCTTGAACGGATGTCTTTCAGCGATCAACATTCAGACTTTTCCATCTCCATCAACACACTTCATGACTTGATGAAGAATAGAAGGGATGATGGAGTTGCGATGTATCCATGGTCATCCCAGCAACAAATTATATGAAGTGTCGGCATTGATAACATAGCATGTCACCTCAGCTCTTAGGTCTCCGATTTGACATTTGAGTTTAATTTTTTCCATTGGGCGCGTACCGCTGACGTTGAAATCGTAAATGGTAGTTTGAGTGGCGCTCAATCGTTGTGGGGATTCCCAAGTGTTGCATGACTCAAGGGGACATGATGCTCAACACGGATCCTGGATCCACCTGAATGCAACTCACTTCAGATGATCCAATATACCCTATAAATTACAGAGGCCTATCATGTTTCCCTTTAACCTGCATGTCGTCTGGCGTGAAGGTTATGCAGGGGCATGTTGAGAGGTGTGGAGGCAATTTTCTTCACATTCCTCGTATAGTTCAGCCGGAATCCGGGCTATGAAAACCTTAGCATTAGCTAAAGCTTCTCTCAGGGCTTCTCTTATTGACTTTGATAGTCTCAGGAGCTCATAAAGGGTGATCCTGGCTTGGCTAGTTGAGCTAAAACACCAAAGCGGTAAGGTGTTGAATATCCTTCTATTTTGTCCTTTGGGAGGGCCTTGGAATAACGAATCTCCTTTGTTTCTCCATAGGTTGCTTCAAATTGCTTGGTTGGCTCTGCTGTGGGTTTAGGTGGATATGCCACCATTTCATCGTATTTTTTCAAGTACTACTGACCCGAGCGGGTCCCTGCTACGAGCGGCGAATTGGTTCTGCAGTAAGGATGATTTTCTCCTCCTCTGAGCTAATTAGCGAGGAGACATGGGTTTCGGCTTCTTGGGAGGAAGCACATATCACATTGCGAGGCGGAGCTTTTGCTTTGCCCCTGGACTTCCTGATGGTAACCATAGTCCACTTTTGGCTTTCCACAAGATCAGGATGAACTCACATGATTTCTCCCTAAGGAGTAGGAACAGGTACGAAACCTTTCTCCTGGTGGTGCGGACCTGTATTGAGCACCCTTAGTTCCCTTTTCGGGATGGAACTACTGTAATACCCCGTTCCCGGAATACGTACTTAGTTGCGTATTCAGATTTTCGGTCGTATTTTTTCAATTTGTTTCCTGTATTTATTCTGTATTATGAATTCCTTATATGACTGTTTTGTCTTGGATTTGGATTCGTGGATTCGGAGTCAGCCCTAGTCTGAACCGAAGGCCCGATCCTAGAGTATTACTCGATTTAGACATTCTGATAATTAGAATTGACCGATTTTAGTTTTAAATACCATTTTCTAATATTATATATTTTCTATGATTTTCTAGATTTTTCTGGAATTAAAATGAAAGTTTTCAAAACCGGTGTCGGCCAGTGCCGCTGACCGATTCCTGGATTTTTATTCTCAAACTGTTTGGAATTTCATGATGGTCCTTTAGGCATTATTCCTTAGAATCCCATTTTCTACTTACATTCTTTTTCTGAGAATTTTATGATTTTATGAAAATTCCACCGGAGTCGGTAGATAACTGATTCCGGGATTTTTAGTTTTAAAACTATAAAGTATTTCTTAAAACGGATTTCACTATTGGTCTTTATATATTATTATTGATTTTTGGTAATTATTTCGGGACGTTCTGAGATACTTGAATTTCGGACGATTCCGGTATTTTCCCGAAAGATTTCAGCATCCACGACTCAGTTCCGGGAATCCGCCACTTCCATTATTTCCACTTTTACTTCCAAGGGAATATCTTTCCTTATTCCAATTTATTTTCCTTTTTCCTTTTCCTTTATTTCTTTCCTTCCTCCACTAACCAAAGCCTTTTCCAATTTTCCAATAATTCCAATTTTCCACATAATCCCACTCACTTTCACCTAATCCTTTTTAAATCCCACTCATTCTCTCTCTCCCCCATGGCGGCCAAATGGCCAAGGGAAGGACACTCACCTCACCTCCCCACTTTACAAAAACCCCCCTCTCTTCTATCATATTTGCACCTCCTTCACAAAAGTCAAAACCTATAAATACTTTTCCTCTCCTTTCTTTATTCATTCTCACTTCAACTTTCTCTTTCTTCTCTTCTCTTCTCTTCTCTTCACCAAAGCCCTAATCTCCAACTCCTCTTCATCTCCATCACTACAACAACAACCACCAACTCCCAAGAGATCACCAAGGTCATCTTCCTCCTCCTTCATCACCATGGAAGCAACCACAAGGGCATCAACAACACCAAAGGACTCCACCATCTTCTTCATCATCAACTTCAATCACCACCACCATCACTCCCTCACCTCATGGAGACCAATCACTCTCTTGGTGAGTGATCTTACTCATCTAGACTTAGTCTATTCTTAGTATACATGTGTATTCATATCATGTTCAATTATGACTTCAATCCATGATTATTTAGCCATCAAACCCAAACCCTAGGAAATCTGTTCTGTTTACTGTTTCCAGACGATTAGTCGACTTGACCTAGCCATTAGTCGACTAACCCTTTCATTTGAAACTTAACCTTTTCTGGAAACACAGTATTAGTCGACTACACCCTTGACCCTAGTCGACTAACTTTTCCTGAACCAAAACCTTAACTCTCTGTATCACAGTATTAGTCGACTTAGCCTAACTATCAGTCGACTTGTCATGTCTGTTAGTCGACTACCCCTATGACCCTAGTCGACTAACTTTTCCTGAATCAGAATATCAACTCTCTGGAACCCAGTATTAGTCGACTATACCAGACTGTTAGTCGACTAACCCCTTTATTAGTCGACTACTCATCCTACCCTAGTCGACTAATTCTGTCTGTTTGTTACAGTTATTTACCTTCTCAAACTTGGATCTTATACTTGGTTTATATGTTGTATATTATACTTCTTGACTTGTATCTTGACTAACATCATCTTCACTTCTCTCTTTCTCTCTCCTCTTCACTCTACATATATATATCATAGTTTATGGCGTGCCCCGGATTTCGTGGATTTCGGATCTTTCGGCGCTTTGAGGTTTAGGCGAGTATTCTCACTCGCTACTTTCTTGTATGCGAGTAGTCTCGCTCTTCTCTATTTGAGTTTCCCGTTTCATCGGTCGATAAGTATTTCGCTTCTTATTTCCATATTCATGTATTGCACTACATTGCTTGTATTATGGTAGCTTCATCTTGTGCTTGTACCATGCTTATGATATGCTTGCTTCTTTATCGTATACCATGCGTGGCCGACCCTTCGTGGTCGTTGGGCTTTGAGTCACTTCCATGTTACTACTTGTCATTGCTTCAGACTTGTTAGTTACATGCTTCCTTTTAACACATGTATATCACCTGACATCTAGTATGTTATCACCTGACTACCTGGCATGCCACTACCTTGCTAGACCCTCTTGTTATGTCATGACTGACCCGGACTATATCGATCTCATTGGTATGCATGTTACCTGATATACCACCACCTTGTCATGCTATCCTTTAAAACCAAGCATGATACACCTGACTTTGTAATTGTCATGTTTACGGGAATCCTGTCTTGTTTTATGGAACTAAGTGCCACACCATACTCGGTGGGGGCCACCTCTAGAATCCACTCCCTCAGAACAAAGTGCCACACGGAACAAAGTGCCACACCACACGGTGGGGGCCACCTCTTGAATCTGTGGGGGCCACCTCTTGAATCTGTAGGGCTATTACTGTTATATACACTTGTTCCCCGTAAGCTGATAATTCTTAATAAGCTACAACTTGTATGGGTATGGGAGGAAGTGATGGATGCCGGAATGATATCTTGCTTATAGTGGTGGGGTATAAAAGTATGTATATACATATATATATATGTACTGGCGGTAGTGAATCTGAATTACTGAATAGGGGGACTTTGGGCCTCCAAAGCCGGTTCCAGGTGTATGGAAACCACTATAAGAAGTTCTATCAGTTCTCCATCTACTTCCGTTAACAACCCTCGACTTGCTTATATATGGATGTATGTGGGTTGGCCGTACACCAGGTCACATACCGAGATATATGGGTCAGACGAGTAATAATAATAATAGGTGTTTCCTGTGACCCCAGTTATGATTACTGTTATGATTCCTGTTTTGATACCTGTTATGCACTCTTGTCACATCTGTTATGTATTCTTGTTATGACTACTTTGCAACTCTGATTCTATACGCTTGGATTTTCGGTGGCATGAGATAAAGGTATATAGATGAGGGTTTCCTTGTTTGGATTATTCCTTCGATGTATTAGTCTCATGGGACCGTGACTTAAGCGTATACAATCACTTTTGCTTATGATCAGCTTTACCTTGGATTTCCTGTTTTATGGATATTAAGTTATACTTGTTCATATTTATTTCACTTGTGTTCTAACCCTCCTGTCTTCGGTACTTGACTCTTGTACTCACCCTTGGCTCGCCACCTGGCTTTTGTATCATTCTCGCCTGGGGAGTTTCACTGACTCCCCTGGATTCTCATGTCCAGGTCCTGGAGCCCGGAGCGTGAGGATCTCCCCCTTTGCTGCTCAGAGTAGCGCAGCGGTGGCGCGGATCCCCAGCCGACCTTTCAGAGCTCCATCCTTCCAGACCCCCTGTGTGCCTCTCGAGTTTTCCCTTAGCAAACTCGTGAGTGCCCTTTTTCTATTCATACTTGTACTTTTCCTTGTATACCCGTATGTGAGCTCCCTTTTGTACCATTCACATATGTATATCTTTTGTACTCTCGCATTTGCGCATATCTGTGATGTATTATTATTGTAATATTCATCACCTCTGGTGATAACTCTGTGATTGTATATATATATGTGTTGGAATGTATAATGCACCATTTGCTTCCGTACTCTGATTCTTGTCTGTACTGATGCTTAGCGTATATACGGGAGGGTAGTTTTGACCTACGTATATACGTCGCAGTGACGTCCCCGTATCGCCGGGATCGGGGCGTTACAACTACTCCGGCCGGTGTTGGAGGCTGAATCCCAAACTGAAGAAATGACGTCATATTTAATGTCACTTTCTTCTGCTCCGGGCGAAGCTTGAGCACCTCCGCATCAATCAAAACTTAGAGAATGTCTTTGAAGACATAACAGCTCTTGGTAGGGTACCCCAGCATCCTGTGGTACAAGCAATAGTTGAGGTTGTCGGTCTTGCCAACCTTCTCAGGACATCAACTTCAAAAAGTTTAGTCTGTTTCTCTTGTTGAGTAATTTGAGCAACGAATTGACATGCTTGTCCTTGAAGGAGTACATCTTGTTGGCGTGTGGCTGACTTGAAGAGCTACCCCTCTAGTCGGTTGGGGCTTAGAGGGAGACTTTATTTCTGTCGCCAATGTGTTCTTTTTTTAACTTGGAAAGATACTTCTGGCGTGCGCCTTGTCGACTTTTCAGGTCTGAGCTTATTTTCTTCTGCCCTAACCCTAACGATAATCTCTTTTGCCTGTTCACCTTGCTGGACCAACTGCTTCCAGGTACGACTTTCAGTTACTTCTATCTGACCTAGGAGTGAGGTTTACAAATTGTGACGGCATGTTTTCACTAGGGTGGTCTGGGTTATGTCGCTAGGATATCAGAGTGCCATATTTTAAAATCTCTTCACAAATCCTTAATTGAATCTCCTTTCTGTTGCCTCATCGCCAGGAAAGTTGGCATAGTAATCTGTGAGTCGTCTTCGAAGAAGCGTGTAAGGAAAAACTTCTCTAGATCACCCAGTTCTTGATGGAGCCTTTTTGGAGCTTCATGAGCCATTCAAAAGCAATTCCCTTTAGGGTGCCAATGAACAAACGTGCCACGATGGCATCATTTGATACTAGATTCACTGTCTGAGACTTAAAGTAGTATATGTGCTAATTTGGTGACCCCTTGCCGTTGAAGGCCTGCAGGGTAGGAGCTTTGAACTTAGGAAGGTACGGGACAAGATCCCACTCAGCCGGGTATGGTCGGACCACTCCTACTTCTTGAAGGCCTTTCCTACTGGCAAGGGCTTCAAGACGCTATTCAGTTTACTCATTCTTTTGGACCGAGTGCTCATATTTTCTGAGTTATCTTCATCTTCGGATGAAGGCTTGGACAACTTGGAGTTAGAATGCTCCTCCTCTTCAGTATGCGCAGAAGATGAGTTTTCCCCTCCCTTTCGTTTGCCTTTGGACTTCTTGGAAGGAGTCTGGATCTTAGACTTCTTCTTTTCATCCTCAAGTTCTGCTTGAGATTTTTGATAGATTCTTGTTGAGCATGAATCATATCAGTTGCTCCCTCTGGGCATGGGCTTGCTGTTCAAAGCGCCTGGCCATTTCTTCATGAGTGCTTACCATATATGCGAAGGTTTTTTTCTCTACGGAAGAGTTCGAGGCCTGTGACTCCACAATGGCAGAATGTGAGCCACATACTTTGATGCCCTGAGCTAGGACATTGTAGTCCACAGGGGCTATCACGCCAGTTCGAGTGCATGTATGCCGACACTCTCCTCTCAGCTCGGTGTCGGCTGCTTTCCCTTGGTCTTTCTTGGCGTAGTGTTTAGACCTACCATGTTTGTAGTAACTTCAGAGTACTCCGTATTAGAGAAAGTTCTCCTAATGAGCGAACAACGCCTTTTGGCCGAGCGGGAGACTGACGTAGATAATAACCATTTGAACACCGACTGCTTACTTATGTACGAGTTGCAATGGCATTCAGAGAGCACCGCTGTGATGAGCCGTTCACAGCAGCATGGTGGAGTGATTTGATGAAGACTCCTCTTCTTTATCAAGTAATCCCTTAGATCCGTCGGAAAGGGGTCGAAGAGACCAGCCTCGAGTTTCTGAGGATGAGGACTTTCAGCTCCCTCCTGACCCTAGCCATTGGAGAGCAAACGTTAACCTTGCGTCGCAACTCTGAGACGCACGTCTCAGGGGGCATGGCTCTCACATTCTGTAGAATAGACGCGGCTCTCGCGATTTGGCTTTGAGACGCAGGTCTCGTGCCTATACTGAGAAGAGACGCGGACCTCGCATTGCTGATTGTCGCGTTTGTCTAACAACACTTGAGAAACGTAGACTTTATGATTTCGCGATCTGTGGTAGAGACGCGAGTCTCGTGTCTATTAGAAGAGACGCAAACTTCGCGTTGCTGAACATTGCACCTGAGAGGTCAACCCTCAAAAAAGAGAGCCCCTTAAGCTCTGCATTTTGATATCTAGACGCAGACTTCGCGCGTCTGATGCGGTTCAGAAGAGACACAAGCATGAGCCTCGTGCCCTGTATCTGCTGGATAGATGGCTTTCCCAGCTTCTTGCATCTGTTATTATAACGCCCCGATCGCACAGATACGGAGACGCCACGGTGACGTATATACGCAGAGCGAAAATACTCTCGCGTATATACGCTAAGCCTCTACACATGAAATATATATAAGATACACAATAAGTCCAGCATAAATAAGTACAACATAAATAAGTATAAGAATACATGCAAAAGGGGGTCAGTGATCATAACAGATATGAAAACATGAATAAATAAGATAACAAAAACAAATCACAAAGATATCTATGAATTGGAAAGGGTGACAGTCTCAAAATAATCTCGAAAAATATCTGGTACAGCGATATTTCGGATCTCTAACCTGGGCACACAAACTCAGGGTCGTCAGAAAAGTGACCTAGTGGGTGATAAAATAAAAGAAGCAGCAATATATACTATAGTAGTACAATCACGATAATATATAATACATATCAGGATAACAATGGTACCATATAAATAGTCTAACAATTGGTATATCCATATTATACATTTGTTATCGGTACTACATCATCATCAATACCTAGTATGTTATAACAATATTACCTATCAGTATTATAAAATCATCGTTACCTAGCATGTTGTAACAACGTGCCTATCAGTATTATAACATCATCACAATTTAGCATGCTATATGTAGCCCCCCGTTCCCGGGATACGTACCCAGATACGTGTCCCAAAATTTTTTGACCGTATTGTTCAGTTTTCCTCCAGTATGTGTTTTTGGGTTGTGATTGCTTACATCATTGAGTATCGGATCTGAATTCTCAGACCTAGAGTCAGCCCTGACCCGGACCGGGAACCCGATACTAGTCAGTAACCCGATTTGACTTTCTGATAGTCTGATTTGATCGATTTCAATTTCAGAGACTATTTTCTAATATTTTAGAATTTTTATGATTTTCTGAAATTTTCTAAAATTTTTCTGCAAAATCTCCAAAACCGGTGTCGGTCGGCATCGCTGACTGATTCCCGGATTTTTAGTTTTCAAATGGGATTGAATTTTCAAAAATAACTTTCACGGTACTTCTTAGAATTTCATTTTCTATCTAAAAACATTTTTCTAGGATTTTTCTAAATTTATCAAAATTTCACCGATTCTGGTGTCCGCCGGTATCGTCGGAAGATTTCAGGATTTTTTATTTGAAAACTACATTGAATTTCTTAAATCTGATTTCACCAAGTATCTTAGAATAATATTTTCTATTTTTGAGAATTTTTCGGAATGTTTCTGAAACAGTCAAAATTTCGCCTTATTGAGATAATAATATTTTTACCAACGATTTCTTTTCTTGCTTTTTCCTTCTCTACTCCCCTACTTTGTACTTCCAGAGATTTTAATAAATAAATTATTTAATAATAAAAATTTTCTACTATTTTATTTTTTTTTCCTTTTTTCCCTTTTTCTTTAATTTCTTTCTTTTTCTTTCTTTTCTTTCTCCCCCCGTTGACTTTTTCCCCTGCTCCCTGCTCTGCTCCCTGCCAGCCGCCCGCCACCTGCAAGCAGCTGCTGCAGCTTTCCCCCAGCCCAATTCCATCATCACTTTCCTTCAATTTCTCTATTAAACCCTTCAATTTTCTTTTCCTTTTCATTTCAAAATCCAAAAACCATCTCATCTCCTTCAACTAAACAAAATCAAACCTACCTACTCCTTCCTCTCCCCCATCGCCTCCACCATCACCGCCGCCGCCGCCACCGACCGCCCTAGGCCGGCCATCCACTCTCCCACACCTCCTCTCCACTCCACCACCTCCTTCAACCTCCAACAACCCTCCACCATCTCCAATTTCACCATAACCCATCACCACCACCTCCCTTCCTCCAAAATTCACCACCAACTCCAGTAATCCCACCACTCTAACCACCCCATCATCACCTCCTCCTCCTCCTCTAACCCCCCAACACCTCCAACCATCACCACAACCACCAACATCAACCACCACCATCAACCACCACCACTGTAGCACCCTGTATCCGGGATACATATCCAGATACGAGTCCCAAAATTTTTTCGACCATATTGCTCAATTTTTTTCCTATATGTGTTTTTGAGTTGTGATTACTTATATTTTTAAGTATCGGATCTGGATTCTCAGATCTAGAGTAAGCCCTGACCCGGACCGGGAACCCGATACCAGCCAGTAGCCCGATTTAACTTTCTAGTAGTCCGATTTGACTGATTTTAATTTCAAAGACTATTTTCTAATATTTTATATTTTTCATGATTTTCTGAAATTTTTCTGCAAAATCTCCAAAACAGGTGTCGGACGGCATCGCTGACTGATTTCAGGATTTTTAGTTTTCAAACGGGTTTGAATTTTCAGAAACAGTTTTCATAGTACTTCTTAGAATTTCATTTTCTATCTAAATATATTTTTTGGGATTTTTCTAAATTTATCAAAATTTGACCGATTCTGGTGTCGGCCAGTATCGCCGGAAGATTTCAGGATTTTTAATTTGAAAACTACATCGAATTTCTCGAATCTGATTTCACTGTGTATCTTAGAATAATATTTGCTATTTTTGAGAATTTTTGGTACGTTTCTGAAACAGTCAAATTTTCGCCTTATTTAAATAATAATATTTTTACCGGCAATTTCTTTTCTGGCTTTTCTCTCCTCTACTCCCCTACTTTATACTATCAGAAATTATAATAAATAAAATAAATAATAATAAAAATTTTAAACATTTTATTTCCTTTTTTCTTATTTTTTTAATTTTCTTTCTTTTCTTTCTTTTTCTTTTATTCACCTTGATTTCTCCCCCCATAATTAAAAGCTTAGTCCACGCTAAGCCGCCCGCTGCCGCCACCGACAGCCATAGGGCTGCTGCCGCAGCCCTACACCTTCCCCCTAAACCATCAATTCAATCCATTCCTCCCATCCTCTATTAAACCACTTCATTCTTCATTTTCCAACATAAATCCAAAAGAATCAACTTCATCTCTTCAACCACAAAACCCACTCACGCATACTCTCATGGCTGCCGCCTCCACCTTCACCACCGCCGCCTCCGGCCACTCCTAGGCCACCCAACTAGCTCCCCAACACCTCCTCTTCACACCATCATCTCCTTCAACCACCAACAACCTCCCACCACCACCAATTTCACCAAAACCCACCTCCATTACCACCACTTCTTCTCCAAAATTCACCATCTCCTCCACCAAATTCTCCACTCCAACCAACCCAACATCATCTCCTCCTCCTCCTCTAACTCCCCATCACTTCCAAACATCACCACAACCACCACAACCACCACCACCATCATCACCACCTCCACCAAAACAACCACCAAAGCCACTCCTCCAAACCCAACTCCACCTCCCCTCCCCTTGGGGGAGACGCGCGCGCGCCCAGCTCCACCGGCGGCGCCGCCGGCCTCCTTCCTCCTTCTCTTTCTTTCTTTCTTTCTTTCATTCAAACTTCATTCATTCCCTAAATAAACACTCACATTTTCCTCATTCTAAAAATACCCCTCCCCTCATTCCCTTATTACTACCCTTTAATTACAACTCTACCCCCTTCCATTTTAATTTCTATTTTCCTTTTAAAAACACCACATTTTCTCTCTCTTCTTCCTACAACTTTCTCTCTTCTCTCTCTCCTCTCTCTTTCCCTCTCTAATATTTATATAAATATTTTAATTATATATTTTAATATACAATTACGGGCTAGTGGATTTCTCGTGCGGATCGCCGATTTCCCAGATTTTTTAACCGGTATTTCACCCCGGTTTCAGGCGAGTACTTATTACTAATTTAAAAATAATTACCCTTATATTTTTAACATGATTTTGATATATGGATATTTTAATATGCCTAACACTTACTATTATAATTTTTAGTACATGCCCCCATGCTATATTTAATACCGATAATTGCTATGCTATATTTGACACCGATAATTTCCATGTAATATTTGACACCGATATTTACCATGCTATATATGACACCGGTACCTGCCATGCTATATTTGATATATGATACCTGACATCGGTACTTGCCATGCTATATTTGACACTTGATATATGACACCGGTATTTGACATGCTATATTTGCCATATGATATATACACCTGATACCTGACACTTGGCACCTATATTACCTGGTATATCCATGATTATTATGTGACCAGACATCTGGCACTCCTGTATCTCCTGTACTCCTGTACTCCTGTATCTCCTGCACTCCTGAACTCCTGTACTCCTGAACCCCTGGGAAAGGGTGACTCCTGATATTATACTCCTGTTAATTCCCGTAGTTGGAAGATCATGGTTATACTGTATACACTTGTGAACATTATTTTTTTACAATATATATAATAAAAATACTCAACTTACACTGGGTAGGAGAAACTGATGGAAACCGGTATGATGTCATATTTATAATGGTGATATATCTGAAGTATCGTGTGGGGCGCGTAATGATAAGTCCCCGGAAGTAGTAGCCTGTACTCCTGAGCTAGTCCCGGGCAGAGACGGGACCCACTATAAATATGAGCCATCAGATTTATTAGTTTCTAAATAATAACTCGTCTTATTCATAAGTGGATGTGTGTGTGCCGGTAGCACATACAAAAGCATATGAATCGGATGAATAACATAAAACAACCAAACAGTAATAATGTTAGGAACGTGTGATATTTGGTCTCTCCTTTGTTCGAGTCCTGGTACTCACATATCAGATCTGGGTTAAGTTCTACAGAGTGCGAATTCTATTATGGACTATCGGTGATGTGAGGCGCTGGTAGGGAGGCGATTGAAATATCAAACGGTACTGACTATTATTATTGGATTAATTAAAATGCAACACCTTTATATTCTCCAGTCATAGTATTATGCTCTGAATTGACACCCTGTTTTATAACACATGACCTCTGTGATACCATAGTTACCCCAGACACACTCTAGTTCTGTTACCTGAGGGCAACTCAAGTTGTATGAATTCAGATAATGGTGACATCGGATATGTGGTATATAGATGAGGGTTTCCTTGTTTGGATTATCCCCTCGACGTATCAACCCCATGAATCCAAAATCAGAGCTTATACAACTAGTTTTGTCCATACTTATATTTATCGCGTGTTTAGTGTATTTATCACATGTTGCCATATTTTGTCGCATGTTTATGTGTTCCTATGCTCTCTATACCGTTTTTTCATGCATGTTTTCCGATTCAGACTTACTTATATACATGTATTTACTTGATCTCGGAGTTACTGTCATTTTCCTTATATTACTTGTCATTTTCTGTACCTGTATGCCTGGACCACATCACTTGATCATGTACACGTGTGTCTGTTATGCACGCCATTTGGCTTTATAATATGTACTCGCTGGGGTTTGCTAGCAACCCTAGATTCTCATGTCCAGATCCTGGAGTCTAGACCGTGTTGATCTTGCTGTAGCTGATCAGAGTGCGTAGCGGATCCTCCCGTGGTGATTGGAGTGCAGCAGAAGCTCAGACACCGCATTAATTCTTCCTTCCAGATTTTTCCATGTTTGGCTCCCGAGGTCCCTCTTGCCGTATCGTGAGCATCTCTCAGTTTTATTATGTATATCCCTTCATGTGTTGTACTCTTGTATTTTCTAGTGATGTAATATTCCTGTAATATTGTATCACTTTCTGTGATAGCCATGTATTTGTATTATTCTGTTGGAATGTATATTGTCATTGTGCTTCCGCCTCTAATTCTTGCCTGTACTGAAGCTTAGCGTATATACGTGAGGGTGTTTCCGACTTGCGTATATACGTCGCAGTGGCGTCTCCGTACCCGCCGGATCGGGGCGTCACAACCACCTCCTTCATCAACACCAAACAACCAAATAACACAACTCCACACCACCTCCTCCCCCCTGGCCGCGTGCGCCGCCCCCACCACCTCCGGCGGCGCGCCGCCGCCGGCCACCCCCCTCTTTTTTTTTTCCTTTCTTTCTTTCTTTCTTTTTCCATTCTTTCTTTCTTTCTTTTCATTTCTTATCCCTAAATAAAACCTACTTTTCTACATTCCTAAAATACTCATACCCTCATTCTCAAATTACTTTTCAATATTTACAATCCTACCCCTCCCATTTTAATTCCAAATTTATTTCTAAAAATACCCTACTTTCTCTCTCTCCTCTTCCTACAACTTTCTCTCTCCTCCTCTCTCTCCTCTCTCATTCCCTCTCTATATATATATATATATATATATATATATATATATATATATATATATATATATATATATATATATATATTTATATATTTTAATATATATATGGGCTAGTGGCTTGCTCGCACCGGTTCACGTATTTCTCGGATATTAACCGGTATTTCATTCCGGTTTTAGGCGAGTACAGTTTCTTTTTAACATACTTTTATTTTATCATTATGCGAGTACATTTCTTACTTTATTGCTGTCATTTCATGTCTAATAATTATTATCTTTTTTTCAATATATGATGTCTCTTTATGCAAGTTAGTATATGTTTATCATGCTTCATAAATAGCTTCCGGCCATTATTATACTTCGTCGAACCGATATTATACCGGGTATACCTAAATCTGCTCCCGCTTCACTCGGCTTCGCATGGCTAATAAATAGATAAATTTATTATTGTTAGAAATAATGTTGTGAAGTGTTTGACATGTTTATGCTGTTCTCCTATACCATGTTACGTGACCAGTTGATACCTAGTATTTGATGTTACGACCCTCACAGATATATTAGTTACCTGACCCTGACATATATATACACCGGTACTTGCCATGCTTATTATTTGATATCTGATACCGGTACTTACCATGCTATACTTATTATTTGATATCTGATACCGGTACTTACCATACTATACTTATTATTTGATATTTGATACCGGTACTTGTCATGCTATGTTTATCACTTGATATCCGACACCGATACATACCATGCTATACTTAACACTTGATATCTGACACCGATACTTATCATGCTATGCTGACACCTGATATAATAACACTTGACACTTAACATGTTATCACCCGGTACTGGTACGCTTGATCTGATATTGTGGCACCTGTATTATATTGGATATTCATGACTATTACTTTTACGGGGACTTGGCATGATTATTATACTGTTACCAGATATTTGGTACTCCTGAACTCTTGTACTCCTGAACTCCTGTACTCCTGTATTCCTGAACCCCTGAAAAAGGGTGACTCCTGATATTATACTCCTGATAATACACTCATGTTAATTCCTGTAGTTGGGTAATCACGGTTATACTGTATACACTTATGGACATTATCTTTGGGCAATATATATAATAAAATACTCAACTTACACTGGGGTGGGGGAAACTGATGGAAACCGGTATAATGTCGTATTTATAATGGTGATATTTCTGAAGTGTCGTGTGGGGCGCGTAATGATAAGTCCCCAGAAGTAGTAACCTGAATCTGAAGTGTCATGTGGGGCGCGTAATGATAAGTCCCCTGAAGCAGTAGCCTGTACTACTGAACTAGTCCCGGGCAGAGATGAGACCCACTATAAATATGAGCCATCAGATTTATCAGTTTCCAAATAATAACTCATCTTATGCATAAGTGGATGTATGTGTACCGGTAGCACATACAAAAGCATATGATTGGATGAATAACATAAAACAACCAAACAGTAATAATGTTAGGAACGTGTGATATTTGGTCTCTCATTTGTTCGGCTTCTGGTACTCACATATCAGACCCGGATAAGTTTTACAGAGTGCGAACTCTAGTACGGATTATCAGTTATGTGAGGCGTTGATAGGGAGGCGATTGAAATATCAAACGGAACTGATTATTATTATTAGATAACTTAAAAAACAACACACCTTTATATTCCAGTCATAGTATTATGCCCTGAGTTAATAGCTTGCTTTATGACATATGATGATTACTCTAGACACACTATAGTTATGTTACTCTTAGGACAACTCAAGTTGTATAAACTCAGACGATGGCGATATGAGATATGTGGTATATAGATGAGGGTTTCCTTGTTTGGATTATCCCCTTGAAGTATCTGTCCCATGAATCTATAATCTGAGGTTATACAACTAGTTTTGTCCATACTTATATTTATCGCGTGTTTAGTGTATTTATCATATGTTTGTCATATTTTGTCGCATGATTATGTGTACCTATGCTCTCCATACAGTTTTCCATGCATGTTTTCCGATTCAGACTTATTGATATACATGTATTTACTTGATCTCAGATTTACTGTCATTTTCCTTATATTACTTGTCATTTCTTGTACCTATATGTCTGGACCACATCACTTGATCATGTACACGTGTGCCTGTTATACACGCCATTTGGCTTTATCATATATACTCGCTGGGGTTGCTAACAACCCTGGATTCTCATGTCCAGATCTTGGAGTCTAGACCATGGTGATCTTGTTGTAACTGATTAAAGTGCGCAGCGGATCCTCCCGTGGTGATAGGAGTGCAGCAGAAGCTCGGACATCGCCGTAGTTCTTCCTCCCAGCTTTTCTCCTGTTTGGCTCTCGAGGTCCCTCTTGCCATATTGTCAGCATCTCTCAGCTTTTATTATATATATCCCTTCATGTATTGTACTCTTGTATTTTCTAGTGATATAATATTCTTGTAATATTGTATCGCTTTCTGTGATAATCATCTACTTGTACTATTCTATTGGAATGTATATTACCATTGTGCATCCGCCTCTGATTCTTGTATGTACTGAAGCTTAGCGTATATACGTGAGGGTATTTCTGACCTGCCTATATACGTCGCAGTGGCGTCCCCGTACCCGCCGGATCGGGGCGTCGCACTATAATAGTATCACCTCCATAATATATGATTATAATTATAATAATATCAATTGGGTAGAGTTATATATTTGCATCAACTAACTTTATGTTATTATGCCATCATCATATTATTCGTATGTATATGAATAATCAGATATATTATATTTACTAACACACTGCTGATATTAAGTGTTTAATTATCCTGTATCAAGTCTTAGTTGTTTAACGTATTATATTTACACTAATAATCATAGTAACCTGATAGTGTCAGTGGAAAACAGGAATAATCTTGCCATAATGTCATGAGTGTACAAGAATAGTGTGTGCACGGAGAATATATGAAATAGAAAATACATGAAATGCAAAGTATATGTGTACATGAGTAGTGTGTCATAACAGAAAGTGTAACATGTATCAGGAAGTGTAACAAAATATACATGTTACATGATAGTGGATAAATTATTAGGAACAGTAATAAGTGCAACTGAACAATATTATACGTGTACCGGGCATGTCATATTATTTATACAATAACAACAATTAGTACTGCCTGGTATCTTAATCAATCTCTTCCAGTGTCTCATACCACTGGCAGTTCATTCCAGAGCCCTCACTCTAGATGAATCCATCCCAACGGCATACGGGTACCATTATCCGAATAAGAGAGTGACCAAATAACAAGCGTGCCCGATGTTACTATTGTTTATACCATTTTCTTATGTTAACTGGAAACTCAATGGTCGAGGAGCTCTAGTCGGGTGAGTGTATCTCGTGCATACTCAGGACAACGGCCTTAAACAAACCCTGGTTGCTGAGACCAAAGCTACCCGCTAGGGCAGGAGTAAGAAACAAGAAGCTCAAAGAGCTATATACAATGCAAGTGGTAGCCAGCACTACCACGTCCCTTGCAGTGGGACTAACAATGGATCCAAACATCTACCCGACAAGACCTAGTCAACCGTCAAGTCTCCCCATCCCTGAATTATATTCATTATATTTGAACTACACGGTATATCAAGAACTAGAACAATGCATGGTACAAAGAATATAATAATAGGACATGAGATTTGTTGATATCATGAAACAAGATAATGGGAGACGATATAGGATTCTAGAGGTGGCCCTCCGTGGCTTATATCCACGTGGCACTTAGTTTCATACATCGCGTATCAACAACACTCATGTCCAGTAACGAGAATATCATATAAGTAACGGGAAACAATCATGTAACAGGATTACACGAATATACATGTAGCAATAATCCATATAATAAGTACGGTGATCCACACGACAAGAATATATAAAAATAATCAATGCATGTTTACCGGTGAATATATGTAATAGTGTTGTATATACATGACATAACAGAGTAGCATATCTGTGTATCAATAGTACATATAATAACAGTGTTCAGTGTAACATGTAATAACATGTCCAGTGAACTACAGTGTCCGTGTAATGATGATACGGGTCCACTTCGTACCAGTGATTCAGTGTAATAGTGATACAAGTACATGAATTAGCAATGTATAATGTCAGAAGGGAAGTAACAATGAGAATAGCAAGATGATTTCGTTATCTTAATTATGTGATAAATATCTTAAAGCAATTATTTATTATATTCTATTTTCAAATGCTTCACAACCAATTTTAATAATTATTCTTTACATATGTTAGAATATCTTTATTAATAATTCAATAATCGTTTCTTACCAATATAGATAACTAACCTATATGTATTTTATTGTAAATTAAGAAACAAAATAACAGTATTATTTAACAATTATATCCAATTAATCATGCATATACTACTTACAGTGATTTATCAATTATTGTATTTATTTAATAATAGTCATAATGATATATCAATAATCACGATTTATTAAATAAGGCAATCGGTCAATTTCACTAAACATGATAAATTATAATTTATAAAATAAAAATACTCACTTAGTTATTACAGGGACGTCGATCTTCATCCCACGATCGCAACGACACTAGAATCATCTAGATCGGACTCCGGATGCTCCAGATATTGCCTGAACACTAAAAGTAATAGAAATAAGTTAAATATGTAATAAAAATATCTAAAATGCAAATATTATAAATTATCAGGGATTTTCTGTAGTTTTGCCTTTATTTAATTTGGATACGGATATGGGTGGCAAACGGGTTGGGTTTGGCTCCAATACCCAAACCCATAACTTAAGTGTAATGGGTATTGGGTCTGATGGATTTAGGTTATTGGGTCTGAGTGATTATGGATTAATGGGTTTGTATTAGGATTATTGGGTTTAAACCCAATTAGAGAGAGGGGGAGAGAGAGAACGAGAGAAGGAGGCAGGGGCTGGCGGCAACCAACGCTGCCCCGCCGGCGGTGACGCCCAGGAAAAAAGAGAGAGGGAGAGAGAAAGAGATGGATAGAGAGAAGAAGAAAAACCGGAAGAAGAAGGAGAAGAAAAAGAAAAAGAAGAAGAAGAAGAAGGGGAGGAAAATGAGAGGGAATGGGGCGGCAACCAGGCGGTCCAAGGTTGGCGCAGACCTACCGGTATTGCCACCGGTGATGGGGGACGACGTCAGTTGTTTGCAGAGAGAGTAAGAAGAGAAGGGGAAAAGGAAGAATGGGTGTAAAAGAAAGAGAGAGCCAAAGAGAAAGATAATAAGAAGAGAAGGCAGAGTGTGTGTGTGTGTGTGTGTGTGTGTGTGGGTGAGTGAGAGAGATAGAAGAAGAGAGAGGGATGAGGCGGTGGGTAAGTCGGTGGGGGGGATTCTGTAGAAGAAAGGGGAGAAAAGAAAGAGATAGATTAAAAAAAATAAAATAGGTTTTATTTGGGTCAAATTTTGGACTGGTTCCGAACAGTACCCAAAAATTTTGTAAAATAGAGAACATTATCGTGAGGAATAATATGAAATCATATTCATGAAATAAAGTCAGGTTTGCAAGTTAAAAATCTTGAAACGTATCGCCGATATTGTGCGACACCAGTTTGGCTGGATTTTTGATAAATTCAAAAAAATCTCCAAAAAATACCCTACTGTAGAAAATATGATTCTAAGATACTATGTGAAAACAGATTTCAAAAACTCAACTCCGTTTGTGAATTAAAAATCATAAAACTGATTATCGGTATCGGCCGACACTGACTTCGGAGATTTTCCAAAATAATCCAGAAAAATCTCAAAAATTAAAAAAAATCAAAAAATTGGAAATTAATACCTAAAACTGAAATTGACTCAATCTGACTATCAGTAATGTCCAACCTTATACATCGCATAAAGTACTGATACTGTGACACGTACATCACGGATCAGGGGGTTACAGTTATTGACGTGCGCATCGCCTTTGTCGACGCTCAGCATTTCGATTACGCTTCACATATTGTTGGAAACCCTCAGTAACTTGGAGCTGAGGAAGAGGAGGGGCGTGGCAAGATTGGCCTTCAATGATGTTGGCCTCGCGGGTCTTGTGGGAGACATTGGCGCGGGCCATGCGCGCGACGCGGCCAGAAATGGCGCTGTTTGTGCAGGTCATATCTGGGGAAGTCTCCGAAGTAACTTGGGAACGAATCTCTGAGGAGATTCTGCGGTACTATTGTGCCACCCTAGGGCTCTTGGAGCCAGAAGATAGGAACTCCTCATACTTTACCTGGTCGAATTTCACGATTAGTGACTCGACCGTTTTTCCTATGAAAGTAACGTCACCTTGTGCCCCAACTTGCTCATCAGCGGAGAAAGTAATCCCCAGCAGAGTCGTCATCTCTTGTTTTCTTGAAAAAAAATTGATTGTGCGTGTAAATTTGTAACGCCCCGATCCGGCGGGTACGGAGAGGTTACTGCGACGTATATACGCAGGTCAGAAATACCCTCACGTATATACGCTAAGCATCAGTACAAACAAGAATCAGAGTACAGAAGCACGTGGTAATATATATTCCAACATAAGGATTACAAAGTTATTACAGAGCGTGATATATTGGTACATGTACATTATATCACAGCCAGGTAAAAAAGTAAAATTTACAATTTGTACAGGAAAAGGTGCTCACGGGCTGAGAAGAAGATCCCCGAGCTAGCAGGAAGGTTCAGGAACAGAAGGAGTTAGGACAAGTCAGCCTGCCCCGAGAGATAAGCTTGGTCTTCGGTGGACGGCTCTGCTTCAATCCAAGCTTCAGAACCTGAACATGCAAGTTCAGGGGAGTCAGAAACTCCCTAACAAATAGACAGATGAATGCCAAGTGTCGTGTAGAGATAGGTATATGTGTATTGATATGATCAAAACAGTATTAAGCATCAAGAGCTGTGTCGAGTGCACATGTACAGTAAGCAAGAAAATGAGGCATAAAATGAAAGTGATAAGGCTTGAATAAATCTATTGCTGCCATTTTCATTATTTATACTTATTACTCATTCTACCCGTATGTCTAGGTATGTGTAATAGCGTCTCAGTACACATACATCCACATATGAGTAAATCGAGGCTGTTATTGGAAACCAACGGGGGTATCAACGAACAATGTTTACAGTGGGTCCCGTACATGCCCGGGACCACGGTCCAGGACGTTCCATTGCTGGTGTATGGAACCGGCCGCAAGGCCTACAGGAGGGTCTTATAGAATGCCCTTATTAAGATGGTACCAAGGAGGAGGGAGCCAGCACTCCCCTCAGTCGCCTGGAGGCCCACAGGTCAGACCGGAAATTTTAGTTGCACAACATGCCTAGTGCCACTGTAAACACGAACATATATTGATAGCCGTAAGTTTCCCCCGACCCGATTCAAGTGGTTTCTTTTTATGATTTATTATGTGATTATCAATTTACGGGAAAGCAGGTGCATGACAAGATCAGGAGTTCAAGAGTACGTTAGTAGTATAATTTCAAGTCACAGAATTCCCGTAAATATGATAATCACAAACCAAGTATCAATATGCCATAACGGGGCGAGTATCAAGTAGTTGCATAACAGGTGCCATGAGATGTATGCCTGAGAGGTGATATTAGGCAGGCGTCAAGTGATAACGTGATACATGCAAGTGTGCAAGTAAAATAATATAATATTAGCCGACATGACGAAGCAGAAAGATCAGAAGGAGAGCGAGAACACTCGCCTAAAACTTCAAGAAATACCGGGAAATCCCAAGCTCTGAAATCCAGGGAATCAATGCGTTTAAATATTTATGGAGGAGGAGAGAGAATGAAGACGTGAAAATCGCATACGCGGGAGTCGCGTTGCGTAGATGTCACAAACGCACGGTTCGAGACCCGCGTTTCAGCAAGGACATGAGGAGAACGTAGACGCGAGCGCATGCTCCGCATTTGCGTTAATACATGAACGCGTAGATTGCGTTAAAGATCTCCGCGTTTAAAACAGGAGAGAAAAAGAGAGACAGAGAAATGAGGGAGACGCAGAGAGAGACGCAGGAAAGAGAGAGGGGGAGACGCAGGTTTAGAAAAGAAAAGAAAAGAAAAGAAAATGGAAGGAAAAGAAAGAAGGATGGAAGGAAAGAAATGCAAAGAAAAGAAGGAAAGAAAGAACGAAATGCAAAGGAAAGAAGGAAAGAAAGAAAGAAGAGAAGGGAGGTAGGCCGACCGGGGCTTGGCCCGTGTTCGCCGGCGGCGACCGGAGTTGGCCGGAGTGGGTGGACAAGGCCTCAAAAGAGAGGGTTGATAGTGGTGCAAGTGTAGTATAAAAGGAATTTTTGGAGTTTTGTAAACGGTGTTTCGGAGGACGAATCTATAGTTCGTTGGAAAGAGAATGGCGAGGAGAAGAAGATGGTATGGTTGGTGGTGGTTAAGGTGGTGTAGGTGGTGGTGGAGATGGTGGTGAAGTTTGGAAGTAGTGGGTTGTTTTGGTTAGAAATGGAGGAAGAAGATGGTGTTTTGGTTGTTGTTGTTGTTGAAATGGAGGAGTAGAAGGAGGGGAGAATGGTAGAGGAAATGGTGGTGGAGAAAGGTGGAGTTGGTGGGTGGTGTTGGCCAGCCAAAGGAGGCTTGCTTGGCTGCGTGTGCTGCTGTTTTTGGTGGCCTTTGCTGGCTGCAAATGAAGGAGGAGAAGAGAAAATGAAAGAGAGAGAGAAGATGGGAGTGGGTATTTATATAAAGGGGAAAGGATTATTATAATCATTGCTATTCAAACCTTATAAAAGAGACTTGCGTCTCTTCATAAAAGGCTGCGTCTCAATCAAAAAAATCTGCGTCTGGGCCAATATGAACTGGACGCGGAGAAAAATCCGCGTCCAGGAGAATAAACGCGAGTTTCGCGTTTGACATAAAGGACTAAAGTCACAATGACTTGATTGGAGTTGATCTGAAATGCATTAAATGCAGTAAGGAGAGGATCTCTGTATTAAATGCAGAATCTAGGTTGGTGAAACTCGCGTCTAGCGAGGAGAGAGAAAAGTGAAAAAATATCTGGGTACTATTCCGGTATCTGGGAAAAACACCGAAAACTCTAGAAAAGACAAAAATGAAGTATCTCGAAAAGTCTCCAAAAATTCTCAAAAATAATAAATATTATATAAATATTTTTGGTGAAATCGGTTTTCAGAAATTCAATCTCATTTTCAAGATAAAAATCCAGAAGTCAACCGTCAATACCGGTCTATACCGGGTCGGCCGGATTTTTGATAAAATCTGAAAAATCTCAGAAATTGCCTGGAAGGAGAAAATATAATTCTAAGAAGTAATATGAAAGCAGAATCTAGAAATTTGATTCCAATTGTAAACTAAAATTCCTGGAATCAACCAGTAATACTGGCCGACACCAAATTCAGTAAAATTTTGATAAATTCTAAAAATTCTCAAAAAATCATTTAGATAGAAAACATGATTTTAAGAAATACTGTGAAAGCCGTTTCTAGATTTTTAACTCCGTTTGTAAATTAAAAATCTGAAAGTCGGTCAGCAACACTAGTCGACACCGGTTTTGAAGATTCATAATTTAATTCCGAAAAATTCCAGAAAATCATGAAAAATCTAGAATATTAAAAAATAATATTTGAAACTTAAATCGGCCAATCTGAATGCCAAAAAGGTCAAATCATGTAGCACTGCTATATGAGTAAGAATTTAAATAACAGAAAATAAATAAATAAATAAATAATAAAAAAATACGCTCAAAAAATCAGGACACATAGTTGTGTACGTACACTGAGGATGGGGTGTTACAAAATTCTTTATTTGATTGCAAAGAATATTAGAACGGATCAATAATCTGATTACTAAAGAGGGAAGAATGGTTGGATCTCTCCTTTGTTTAAGGCTGAGTTCTTTGCGTAGCGGTGGAAAGTGAATCTTTTTTTCGTTGACCGGGGGGAACGTCAAGCTCTTCGAGAAATCTTCTCCTTGGATCACGGATGGAGTAGCACAACTTCTATCTAATGAAGTCTCAAAGAGACTTGGAAAAAAAACTTGGACTCAACAAGTTAGTAGAAGAGTTTAACTGTTTATTAGTATTCCTCAGCTGATGTAACGCTCCGATCTCTTTGGTACGGAGACGTTACTGCGACGTATATATGCAGGTCAGAAAATCCTCACGTATATACGCTAAGCATCAATACAGACAAGAATTAGAATACGGAACTACGTGCTGCTTTATACTTTATACATTCCAACAAATAATTACAATTACAAAGTCATCACCAGATGTGACACAATATTACATGAATATTACATCACCCATAGACGCAAATACGAAAATACAAAGATATGTACAAGTATGAAAAATACAAGAGGTGCTCACGAGTTTACAGAAGAAAAACTCGAGAGACACACAGGGGCCTGGAAGGATAGGGCTCTGGACGGTCTGTTGAGGATTCACGCTTCAGCTGCGCCACTCTGATTAGTAACTGAGAGAATCCACACGGTCCAAGCTCCAAGACCTAGACATGAGGATCTAGAGGAGTCAGAACTCCCCGGTGAGTGGTGATGCAAATGCCAAGTGGCGAGCATAGATAAGCACACGGGTATCGATAAATCCGAATCATAAACATGTATTGAAAATCGTGTCGTGGACACAAACATACATGAGCAAGTAGATATAAAGAAAGTGATATCAAGTAGGGAATACTCATGGTATGATAAGATAAGAGCAGGAGACTGGTAGAGTAGAACACAAGTGGCAAAACAGGATGTAAGCAGCTAAAATAAAATAATGATCATAAATCATAAATCTGATGTGAACCGGAAGAAAGCAATTGTGGCAAAACAAGTGATATAACCAAGTTTGTAGAGCAACATAACAAGTTATTATCTTGACATCTTATTATTATTATTCGTCCGACCCATATATCTATTTATGTGTCCTGGTGTACATCTCAACACACATACATCCGTATATAAGTAAGTCGAGGTTGGTTATTGGAAGCCGACAAAGAACTGATAGCACATACTTATGGTAGTTCCCATCCTCTCGGGACACAACCATTGGGGGCTAGAAATTCTCCTAACACGCATCTTCTAAGGGCCTGAAATTCCCCTAACACGCATCTTCTAGGGGCCTGAAATCCTCCTAACACGAATCGTCGGTTTAGTATTCCACTAGATAAGTAAGGCATCATACCGGCATCCATCACTTCCTCTCATTCTCCATGTAAGTTAACTTTTTTATAACTTATTAAACATAATTATCAGATTACGGGAATGAGTAGGATCATAACTGGTCATAACAGGAGTACGTAACAAGCATAACGGGAGTTCGTAACAAGCATAACAGGAGTTCATAACAAGAGATCAGATACTACATTCCCGTAACATGATAATCATGAGTAGAGAGTTAAGCTTAACGAATATTAGGTTTTAATCATGACAATGACAAGTGATCGGGCAAGTGACAGGTAATAAGTCACGTCATAACAAGGAGCAAGTGTCAAGTAGTAGTATATCAGGTATCATGTGTTATATGCCTTGGAGGTGATATTAGACAGGTGATAAGTAACGTCATAACAGAAGACATGTGATAAGAGATAACATAACAGGAGCAGGTGTTCAGTAGTAGCATGTTAAGTGATAACACATCAGTTATTAAGTGATACATAATGCAAATACAAGTCGACCCGACGAAGCGCGGAAGTCCAAAAGGAAAGCGAAAACACTCGCCTAAGTCTTCAAAAAATACTGTGAAATTTCTGATCTCCAGAATCCAGGTGACCAACCGTAAACACGTTAAAGGGAAAGTGATAGAGAGAGGAGGAAATTAAGAGAGAGAGAGAGAATGAGAGAGAGGAGAGAGAAAGAGAGAGCTAGAGAGAAGTCCATAAAGAGAGAGTGCAGAGGGAGAGAGAGTACAGGGAGAGAGAGAATGTACAGGAAGACGCGCGATTGGAAGTGAGACACGGGGTCGCAGACGTGGGAGTCGCTTTGCATAGAGGCCACAAACGCTGGGTTTGAGACCCGCGTTTAAGTTAGGACACGAGAAGAACGCAGACGCGAGCATGAGCTCCGCGTCGTGTTGATACAAGAACGTGAATGTTGCGTTATACATATATCAAAAACACGAAGATCGCGTTAAAGAATTGCTAGAACGCGGGGGTAAGCTCTGCGTCTAGCAATTAACATAAGAGAAAGAGAGATAGGGAGATGAGAGAGCAAAAGTCCAAGGAAAGAGAGTGAGAGAGGAAGAGAGACGCAAGGATGAGGGGGGAGAGAGACGCAGTGATGGAAGAAAAGAAGAGATGCAGGATTGAGAACAGTGAAGGGAAAGAAAGGAAACAGGGAGGGAGAGAAAGAAGGAAGGAAGGAAAGAAAGAAAGAAGGAAAAGAAAGGAAGGAAAGAAATGAAGAAGAGTGAAAAGGGGGGATGGCCGGCCGAGCCTCGCCGGTGGCGGCTGGCGGGTAGGGGTGGCCGGCGGCAGCCCATGGGGCAGCCCCAAACCCAAAAGCCAAGGGGTGCAAGTCTAGTTCATTTTAGATTTTTGGAGTTTTAGAAACGAGGCTTCAGAGAACGAAGCAATAGCTCATTAGAAAGAGCACTCCGAGGGGAGGAAGATGGCGTGGTTGTTGGTGGCCAAGGTGGTGTAGGTTGTGGTGGAGATGGCGGTGAAATTGGTGGTGAAAATGAGTTATTTTGGTGGAAAAGAAGGAAGAAGATGGTGGTGTGGTGGTGTTGATGTTGTTGGAATGGAGGAGGAGATGGAGGAGAGAATGATGGAGGAGTTATGGAGATGGTGGCGGAGATGGAGGGTGACCGAGCAAGGAGGCACGGTGGCTGGTTGGGTTGCTGTTCGTTGGCTGGAAATGAAGAAGGAAAGGAAGAAGGAAAGAGAGAGAAGAAGGAGAGGGGGGGTGTTTATATATATAAAGGGAGTTGATTATTACAAGTTTGCCATCCCCATTGAGAGTTGCGTCTCTTTAAAAAAAGAGACCTGCATCTCATAAAACTTAGACTCCGTCTGGCAATTGCGCAGATGCAGGGATGAAACTTGCGTCCAGAAAAAATGCGAATGTTGCGTTTAACATAAACGGACAAAAGTCATGATGACTTGATCAGAGTTGATCTGAAGTGCATTAAATGCAGATAGAAATGGAATCTCTACGTTAAAGAATAGAATTGCGTCTGGTGATCCTCGTGTCTGAGAAAGGAGAGAGAAAATGTGTAACCCCTGCTCCTGATGTACGTATCACAGTATCTGTACGCGATACGACGTACAAAATTGATTTGACCTCCGTGGTAGTCCGATTAAGCTAATTTCAGTTTCAAAAATTATTTTCTAATATTTTAGATTTTTCAGGATTTATTGGAATTTTTCTGGATTATTTTGGAAAATCTCCGTAGTCGGTGTCGACCGATACCGATAATCGGCTCTACGATTTTCTTTCACAAACGGTGTAGAATTTTGAGAATCCGCTTTCACCATGCATCTTAGAATCGTGTTATCTACGTTAGGGTATTTTTGAGGATTTTTCTGAATTTATCGAAAATCCGGCCAAACCGGTGTCGTCCGGTACCAGCGACAGCTTCCGAGATTTTTAATTTGCAAACCAGACAGAATTTCTTTAAACCATTTTCATCTTACGTCTCAGGATAATATTCTCTATTTTTTGTAATTTTTGGGCACCGTTCGGGGCAAGTCGATTTTGGGCCGAATTAAATAATATTATTTTATTTCTTTTCTTTTCTTTTCTTTCCCCTTTCTTCTTCCCCAAGCCATCTCCACCGCCTCTTAACCCAACCGCCTCTTCTCTCTCTCCCCCTATTGTAACACCCCGCTCCCGGAATACGTACTTAGTTGCGTATTCAGATTTTTCGACCGTATTTTTTCGATTTACTTCTTGTATTTGTTTTGTATTATGAATTATTTATATGATCGTTTTGTCTTGGATTTGGATTCGTGGACTCGGAGTCAGCCCTAGTCTGAACCGAGGGCCCGATCCTAGGGTATTACTCGATTGGTCATTCTGGTATTCTGATTTAACCGATTTCAGTTTTGAACATCATTTTCCAATACTCTAGATTTTATACGATTTTCTGGAATTTTCCGGGATTAAGTTGAAAATCTTCAAAACCGGTGTCGGCCAGTTTCGTTGACCGATTCTCGGATTTTTAATTTACAAACGGTTGGGAATTTCTAAAAGTGCCTTTAGGCAATGTTTCTTAAAATCATATTTTCTATCTAAATACATTTTCTGGGATTTATCAGATTTTATCAAAATCCGGCCAATCCGGTGTATACCGAGATTGACGGTTACCTTATGATTTTTATCTTGAAAAGGAGATTGAATTCTAAAAACCGATTTCACCAAAAATCATTTTATAATATTTATGATTTTTGAGAATTTTTGGAAAGCTTTCCGGATTACTTTATTTTTGGGCTTTTCCGGTGTTTTCCCAGATACCGAGGAGATGGTCCCATATATTCCACTTTGTCTTTTTCCCATTTTCTTTCCTTCCTCAAACGCGAGCTTCACCATCCTCGGATCCTGCATTTAATGCAAAGATCCTCTCCTCTCTTCTCCCCATACTTCATTTAATGTGCTGCCACCAACTCCCATCAAGCCATCATGCCTTTTGTCCTTTTGTGAAACGCAGCTTTGCCTCTCCCTTGAAACGCCACTTTCACTCCCGCGTTTGGCTCATTTTGGCCTAAACGCCAGCTTCCCCTTTTGGGCTGCGTTTGAGTGGGAGACACAAGTCTCACTTTGGCATCCCAAAGTCAAACTTGCAATCATTACTTCTCCTTATATAAATACCCCCTTCCCTCTCCCTCTTTCATTTCTCTTCTTCTTCCTCTTCTTGTTTCCTGCAGCCTCCAACAGTGAGCAAGGAGAGAAACTCCTTCTCCCCCCTTTGGCCACCATCATCTCCACCACTCCTTCATCAAGCAACACCACCACTTCCCTCCTCCTCCATTTCAACCACAACAACAACCGAGCATCATCACCACCACCATCTTCTTCAACCTCTCTCCATCACTTTGGGAAGATCGGCCTCTCCTTTGGATTGGGGCCGTGTTTTCTTCTCCGGCGGCAAGACTCAAGGGCCGGCCACTCCTTTTGGATTGGGGCCGAGCTCTTCTTTGTCGGTAACATCTCCGAAGATTATTCCGGTAATCGTTTACGATTATTCCGGTAATCTATAACGGTGATGCTTACAACGACAACACTTCCATCTTCATCATCATCCCCTCTACTAATTACCATCACCATCTTCACTTCCACCATTTACTGGTTTGGATTTGGAGTTGGGCCATCTCTGTGTCTCACCCTTTCCTTGTCTCACTCTCTTTTCCATCTGTTGCTGGTTAGACGCGGAGTTTACCTCCTGCGTCTTGGCCATTCCATAACGCGGCCTTCGCGTTATTGTATCGGCACGACGCGAAGCTAAGTGCCCGCGTCTGTGTTCTGTCCTTGTTGGCGTGACGCGGAGTTTATCCTCGCGTCCACATTCTCGTGCCCTGACTTAAACGCAGGCCTCGAGCCTCGCGTTTGTGGCATCTATGCGACGCGAACCCCGCGTCTGCTGTTCCCGCGTTTGCCATTCTTGCGACGCGAACCCCGCGTCTGCTATTCCCGCGTCTGGTACTTTCCGCGACGCGATCCCCGCGTCTGTGATTCCCGCATCTGCTAGTCCTGTAACGCGACTCCCGCGTCTGCGAACCCCCGCGTCTCACTTTCAAAACCCGCGTCCCCTGTACACTCTTTCCTTCCATAATTATGGCGCGTCCCGAGTTCAGTGGATTTCGGACCCTTCGGCATATCTGGTGATTTAGGCGAGTGTTCTCGCTCTCGCTTCCATTTGGGTCGACATATATTTTATTCCCTGTTTCCATGTATTCTGTATTGGGCTGAGTCCCTGTATTTGTGTATGGCCGAGTGCCAATGACTGGACATGTATTGCTCTGTGACGAATGCTTGTACTAGGGTAGTTTCATCCCTGTACATATACCATGCATATGATGTACTTGCTGTCTTATTACATGTGGTACTAACATTGCAGGTCTCTCAGCTTGCAGACTCCGGTCGCTCACTATCTCGAAAGAGAGGTGATTGGGACCGGCAGGTCTTCCCGTTATGCAGCCTCCGGTCACTCACTATCTCGAAAGAGAGGTGATTGGGGCCGGCAGGTTTCTCGGTATTCAGCCTCCGGTCACTCACTGTCCCGAAAGGGAAGTGATTGGGACCGTCAGGTCTTCGGCTCCGCCTGGTTATCATGATCAGCGTTCAGCGCTTTGTCACTAGATTCGTCTAGGCGAGATGCTGCCGGATTTTCTACTCGCACTTTAAGCCGAGTTGTCCCGGTAACCTTGCCAGACGCTCCAGGGATAAATCCTGCTTGCTGTCTGTATTCCAGCTTGCTCAGCTCCGCTTTGTTGTGCTCAGCTACTATTCTACCCCATGCCATTACTTCATGCCTGACACCTGTCTATACTACTTGTCGTTTTCATATTTCTTTTAACACATGTATATCACCTGACAACTGATGTATTATCATCTAACACCTGACATGCTACTACTTGGCAAGACCCCTTGTTATGACATGACTTGCCACCGGACTAATATCAACCTCTTGACATGATTGATTACCTGCCTCCTGTTATACCTGTTATACCTGTTATATTAATACTTGACTTGTGATTATCACATTACGGGAATCCTGACCTGTTATCCTGAATGGAACTAAGTGCCACACGGAGTAAAGTGCCACACCATATTCGGTGGGGGCCACCTCTTGAATCTGTGGGGGCCACCTCTAGAATCCATCCCCTCAGAGCAAAGTGCCACATGGAACAAAGTGCCACACCATACACGGTGGGGGCCACCTCTTGAATCTGTGGGGGGCCACCTCTTGAATCTGTAGGGCCATTTCCTGTCATGACCAGTTATTCCCGTAATCTGTTAATATTGATAAGTTATAATAAACAACTTGCACCTGGTTTGGGGGAAACTGATGGGCCCTGATTAATCATGTTCATGACGGCACTATCGAGTCACGCGTGGCCAAATACTTGGGGATCACCTGGCGGCCACCAGGGATTCCGTGGGGTGTACTGGCACCCCTACTCCTGATTATTCCTGCCGGGTATGCACACGCCCTAGGCCTATTTCTATGGGATCTGCGATACTCTATTCCTGTTCGGGCGTCCATAAGTCCCGGTACCTAGCGGTACGTTCCGGCTCAGCACCGGATACTCCTGAACCGTTGTCCCGGGCATGTACGGGTCCCATCCAGAACATGATTCATCGAACTTTAATCAGTTTCCAAATAACTGGCTATATAAGTTGTGAGTGGAAGTATGTGGAATGGGACACATACTGAAGCTTGGAACTTAGGCGGCCCCAATTATAATAATATGCTAATATGAAACTGTTGTGTTGTTTTGTAATCCTGGTTGTATGCGCTCGGATTACGGTGACATGAGATAAGGGTATATAGATGAGGGTTTCCTTGTTTGGATTATTCCTTCGATGTACTAGTCTCATGGAGCCGTGACCTAAGTGTACACGATCGGTTTTGCTTGTAATCGGCTTTATTCGGTTTATCGGTTTTATCGGTTTTATGTTAGTTTAGGAGTTATCCAGTTATTCCTGTTACGATTCCTGTTATGACACCGAGTATACCTGTTATGACTCCTGTTATGTATTCCTGCTATACTCGTATTCTAAACCGCATGTCTCCTGTTCTTACCTAATCATATTATGAGTACTTCCTACTTGATATCACTTGTTATATACACTTGTACTCATCCTTGCTCGCCACTTGGCTTTTGCTTCACCACTCGCCTGGGGAGTTTCATCTGACTCCCCTGGATTCTCATGTCCAGGTCATGGAGATTGAAGTGCGTGGATTCTCCCTGTTGCTGATCAGAGTGGCGCAGCGGTAGCGTGGACCTCCAGCAGACCGTTCAGAGCTCTATTCTTCCAGGCCCCTGTGTGCCTCTCGAGTTTTCCTTTAGTAAACTCGTGAGTGCCCTTTTGTACTATTCATCCATGTACATCTGCTTGTAATCTCGCAATTGCGCATATCAGTGATGTAATATTCATGTAATATTGGATCACCTCTGGTGATAACTTTGTAATTGTACTCATATGTTGGAATGTATAATGCACCACTTGCTTCCGTACTCTGATTCTTGCCTGTACTGATGCTTAGCGTATATACGTGAAGGTACTTCTAACTTGCGTATATACGTTGCAGTAATGTCTCCGTATCCGCCGGATCGGGGCGTTACACCTATAAAACTCTCTCCCCCTTCTCTCTCTTCCACCCAATCTCTCTCTCACTCTCTCTCTCTCTCTTCTCTCTTTTCTCTCTCTAACTCTCTCTCCATAACTCTCTCTCTCTCCCTATGCTCTGTTCCAAGCCGAACCGCCGCCCGTGGCCTGACCAAGCGCGGCCGGCAGCGCCGCATGCCCGGCCGGCGCCGCTGCCGCCGCGCCCCCGGCCGGTGGCCGGCCGCCACCACCCCTCTTCTTCTCCTTTTTTCTTCTTTCTTCTTTCTTCCTCTGCTGCTTCTTCTCCTTCTTCTTTCCTTTTTGTTTCTCCTCTCTCTCCCTCTCCCTCTCTCTCTCTCTCTCTCGTGCTCGGCCGGGCCCGAACCGCCGGCGGCGGCCGGGACCGCCGCGGCCGGCCGGCCAGCCGCGAAGGAGCAGCAGCAGCAAGCTGCTGCTGCTGCTGTTGTGGTTCCTTTGGGTTTGGGTAAAACCCAAACCCAATAACCCTATTGGGTTCATGGTTAAACCCAATTAACCCCCAATCCAACCCGTTAACCCGTAACCCATTAACTTAAGTTAATCGGGTTTGGGTTTGGATCTAAACCCGACCAGTTAACCCGTCTACCCGCATCCACAATCAATAAAGGTAAATTTGCATAAAACCCCCTATTACATTTCAATATTCGCGTTTGCAATGTTTTTATTTACGTATTTACCCTTTTGTTATGATTTAGCATTCGGGCGATATCGGGAGCATCCAGACTCCGATTTAGACGATTCTGGATCCGTTGCGATCGTGGGAAAGAGAGCTACCTTCCCAGGGCCAGTTTGTGAGTGTTTTATTTTTCTAAATTATATTTATTTATTCATGTTTCGTTTTCGTTCTGAAACCGTAATTATGGGTTAAGCACTAGCACTGGTAAATTAATAACTTAACTCGAGAAACGTCATGTTTTGTAATAAGAAACTGTAAATAATGTGAGTAAACATAGACACTAAGTTAGATGATCAATGAAAGAATCACTAGACACTGTCACTACATGGATAACTATTATAGTTACACACTACTGCTACTTGGACACCAAGACAGGTGTACTTCATCATACGGGATCTTGTCACTATTCCACTGTCACCCTTACCGGCCCACTGGTACACTAAGCACCGTAGTGCATCTAGATATCGGTTACACTAGGGGTCTGTTTGGTTGTCGTAATTGGCCGTAATTCGTAAGTTGTAATTGGTAAAGTATTTTACAATTGTAAATGAGTTACATGCATGTAAGCTTTATGGTGTTTGGTTGATAATATAAAGTTGTAAGTGGAAAAGTGTATTGTGCTTTACGGTATTTGGTTGTCGTAATGTGTAAGTCGTAAATGAAAAAGTTGATTACAAAATTAACTATTTGGTGATTTAAAAAGTTTTAATGTTGCAAATAAATATTAAAAATGCTAAATATTAAAAAAATTTAATATTAACATAAAAAAATAATACAAATTTGCATGACCACAAAATTAACTGTAACTGGGCTGTAAGTGAGTGGTAATTGGGTTGCAAGTGAGGAGTAATTGGGTTGTGTAAGTCATTTACGAATTACGGTCCAAACAAACGCCGTAGTTGTAACTGGGTTGTAAGTCATTTACGAATTACATACTTTTACGCGAAACAAACGGCCCCTAGATATCTGTATTGCATGTAGCTTTCATGTAGTTTCATGGACACGTCTCACCATTACATATGTTTGTGACCTACTGATAGACGGGTACACGAGTACACTGAATACCATCATGATAGATTGATATCCTCGTTACATGGATGCACTGATCACTGTTATTACATGCACTATCACAGAGATATTACACAGATTATTGCTACACATAGATGTTCCACTGATACACGGAGAGACCAATGCACGGACTACCGCATTTCATATTTGTTATCGTTATGTCATGTTTACATATCACGGTTACACGTGCATGTCATGTTTCCATATCCCTGTTACACATGCATATATGGTTTCTCTATTCTTATCATATGGATCCCTGTTCCTATTACATGTATTATTGCTCCATGTTATTCCCGTATTCATGTTCTATGATTGATTCCCGTTACTGATATGGATATTCCGTTACTGGACATGAGAGCTGTTGGTATGCGATATGTGGAATCCCACGTCTATTGTTCCCGATTCCTGTTATATTGTTCCCGTTTCCTGTTATATTGTTCTATGCTATCAACAGAGCTCAGGTCCAGTTATCATGTTACCCGTATCATGTACTGTATTTGTTCTTGTTACATTGTATACTTGACATATCAGATCATAAAAGCTAACTGGGGTATGGGGGAGACTTGACGGTTGATTAGATCTTATCGGGTGATGTACTGGATCCATATTGTTCTCCCACTGCAGGGGACGGTAGTGCTACCTACCAATGGCTCCATGAGCTCTCGTTACTTGTTTCATGCTCCCCTCTTAGCGGAGGGCCCTGGTCTTAGCAGCCATGGATTTGTTTAAGGCCGTGATCCCGGGCATGCACGGGATACACCTACCTGATAAGAACTCCTCGACCATGGGTTTCCAATTAACATAATAAAACAATATACACAATAGTGACGTCGGGGACACTTGTTATTTGGTCACTCTCTCGTTTGGATAATGGTACTCGTAGGCCATGTCCGGATGGGTTCGACTGGAGTGCGGGCTCCAATATGAACTGCTAGTGGTATGAGACACTAGAAGAGATTGATTAAAATACCGGGTGATACTGATTGCTACTATTGTATAAATAACATGACTTGCCTGATACTTATATTTAATTGTTTAGTTGTACTTGTTACTGTTCCTGCTCATGTATTCGCTATCATGCGCCATGTATGCATTGTTACTTTACCTGTTTTATGCTACACTTTCTGAGGTGGCATACTGCTCATGTACATGTATACTATGCATTGCTTATATTCTGTTTGCATTGTCTATCTGCTCACTATGCACAACACAGTATTGTGGTTATATTGGATATGCCCACCTGCATATGCATATTGCTTATGCCCACCTGCATGTTCACTTCTATCACGTCACCACTAGCATGTTCATTTCTATTACGTCACCACTAGACAACATTATTTATGATATAAACTGGATACGACTATAGACATGACCCGATGATAACCGGCTAGGTAGTGATGGTGTAATACCCCGCTTCCGGAATACGTACTTAGTTGCGTATTCAGATTTTCGATCGTATTTTTTTTCAATTGACTTTCTGTATTTGACCGATTTTAGTTTCAAATATTATTTTCCAATATATTAGATTTTCTATGATTTTCTGGAATTTTCTTGGATTAAGAGGAATTTCTTCAAAACCGGTGTCGACCAGTGCTGCTGACCGATTCCCGGATTTTTAATTTGCAAATAGCTTGAAATTTCTAGATGGTCCTTTAGACATTTTCTCTTAAAATCACATTTCTTACCTAAATACTTTTTCTGGGAATTTTATGATTTTATGAAAATTCCACCGGAGTCGGTAGCTAATTGATTCCGGGATTTTTAGTTTTAAAACTATAAAGTATTTCTTAAAACAGATTTCACTATAATTCTTAGTATAATATTCTTGATTTTTGATAATTATTACGAGTCGTTCCGAGATACTTAATTTCGGGACGATTTCGGTATTTTCCGAAATGTTTTCCGTATCCTCGACTTAAACCCGGGAATTCATTTTTCAAGTCAAAGAGAATATCTTCTCTTTATCAATTCTTTCCTTTTTCCTTTTTTCTTATTTCCCTTCCTTCCTCCACAATCCACAAGAATTCCATTTCCAAAATTCCAACAATTCCAAAATTCCATTTTCCACACACTTCCACCAACTTCCACCATTAATACCTCTCTTTCTCTCTCTCTCCCATGGCCGGCCAAGTGGCCAAAAGAGGGACACCTCATCCACTCCCATTTGCAAAAAACCCCCCTCTCTTCTATCTTATTTGCATCTCCTTTACAAATTCAAACCCTATTTAAACATTTCCTTTACATTTTATTTCCTTTTTCTTCACTTCAACAAAGAGTTAGCCCTCACCACTTTCTCCTTCACCTCAACTTCAACCACCAACTCTCAAAACACCACCAAGGTTTTCATCTCCACTTCAACCACAACTTTGGAATTGGGATCGTAGTCTTCTTCGTCGTTTATATCGCCAAGGATCAAGTTGGTGATATCGTCGACAACGACATTTCCGAACTCGTAAAGCTTCACTTAAACCATTCGAAGTGAGTATTTTTACTCACCAAGACTCATACAATTCTTAGTATGTTTATGCTTCCATATCTTGTACATTTGTGTCTCCAAAATCATTTTTAACCATCAAGAACAACCATCAGATTCAGTTCTGTAATCTGTTTTCAGACCACGATTAGTCGACTTGACCTAGGAGCTAGTCGACTTGAAACCCTTAGTTTGAAACGAAATCTTTTCTGGAGCACAGTTTTAGTCGACTATGTTAATTTACCAGTCGACTATAGATTACTAGTCGACTATACTTTCTACCCTAGTCGACTAATGTTTCCTGAATCAAAATCCAACTTCTGTAACTCAGATTTAGTCGACTTAACATAACTGTTAGTCGACTTGGCATATCTGTTAGTCGACTACCCTTTGACCCTAGTCGACTAACTTTTCCTGAATCAGAAACCCAACTCTCTGGTGCACAGTTTTGGTTGACTATACCAGACTGTTAGTCGACTAATCCCTCTATTAGTCGACTACTCCCTTGACCCTAGTCGACTAACTTTGGCTGTTTGTCATAGTTAATTACTTTCTTATATTTGGATCTTATGCTTGGTTCATATGTTGTATATTATACTTTACGACTTGATTGATTAGTACTCTCAACCTCTTGTCATGCTATCTATTAAAACAAGGCATGATACACTTGACATTGTTTAATTATCACAGTTAAGGGAATGTAGTACCTGTATTCCAGTTATGATCTTGCTCATTCCCTTAATCTGATAATTATGTTAATAAACTATAACAAGGACAACTTGTATGGGGAATGGGAGGAAGTGATGAATGCCGGAATGACACCTTGCTTATAGTATGGGAACGAAATATTGGCGGTACGTGTTAGTGGGACTCAGGGCCCACAGGAGATTCGTGTTAGGGGGACTTAGGGCCCTCAAGCTGGTCCCAGGTGTATGGGAACTACTATAAGAAGCTCTATCAGTTCTCCATCTACTTCCGGTAACAACCCTCGACTAGCTTATATATGGAGGTATGTGAGTTGGGATATATACCGAGACACATACCTAGATATATGGGTCAGACGAGTAATAATAATAAGCGGTACCTTTTGTAACTCTTGTTATGCTTGTTATGACTTCCTTTATGTACCCCTGTCATGTCATGTTACTTGTTCCTGTTATGATTCTTGTTATTCCTTTTATATCTGTTATGCGTTCCCGTTATAACCTTTTTATTACTCCGTTGTATATGCTTGGCTTACGATGATGTGAGATAAAGGTATATAGATGAGGGTTTCCTTGTTTGGATTATTCCTTCGACGTACTAGTCTCATAAAGCCGCAATCTAAGCTTATACTATGTCTTTCCAACTTTAACCCGTTATGCTTCCATCTCCTACTGGTTGATATTTATTATACTGTTCTAACTCTCCTATTCTTGTCGCTTTGCCATTTGGCTATAGCCTGTTCATTGTTGGGAGGTCCTGACTCCCTTGGATTTGTATGTTCAGATTCCGAAGCTTGGATCGAAGTGGAACCATCCACAGAGGATCTAGCTTTTCTTAGTGAGCAGGCAGACTAGTTCCAGTTTTTGTGCCAGACTTCTCTCTTTGACTCATGGGTCTTCATCCAACTCGTGAGCCTTTTGTGTCCTTATTGTATATTGTACTTTTGGACTTGGTTGTGATAAAAGACATATGTAATGTGTAATATTTATCATATCCTGTGATGACTTTGTATTTGTACTTTTAAGTTGGCATATTATGAATATCACGCTTTGTTGTACTCTGATCCTTATTGTACTTTATGCTTAGCGTATATACGTGGGGGCACTTTCTGACCTGCGTATATACGTCGCAGTGACGTCCCCGTATCCGTGGGATCGGGGCGTTACAGGATGGTATCAGAGCTTAGGCTCTCCCACCTATAGTACAATCAAGAAGCAAATTCCAGTAATTTGCTATTGCCAACTACAATGTACAAAGTTATCTAGTCCTTCTTGATTCCTTCTTGATTCCTTCCCTTATGTCCTAAAATCCTTCCATTTTTCCAGCCCTTTCCAGTCATCTTTCACCAACTAGGTATGGATAGAAGATCAGGTCGTAACAGCTCTGGACAAGTATCGAATGGACCCGCGGGAGAGAATGTGGATATTCTGAGGGTTATCCAGGCAATGATGGAGAATCAGCAACAACAGACGGAACTCCTTCGGCAAGAGTTAGCAGCTCCAAAGGAGCAGAGGCCAGGAAATATTTCAGACTTCAGACGGTTGCAAACCAGCCATATTCACGGGAGGAGAGAAAACCCCTAGAAGCTGAACAATGGCTGACGGACACCACAGACCTGTTGAATGCAGCCCGAGTTCCAAAGGAAAATCAAGTGGAGGTCGCCAAGATTCATTGAAGGATGTAGCTAGAACTTGGTGGCTAGCTGAGGAAGCCAGATTGGAGAAGCCTGTCACCTGGGACACATTCTCTAAGAGTTTCTATAGTAGATTCTTCCCTGCCACAGCTCAGAAGGACATGGAAGAGCAGTTCATCAGGCTTCAGCAAGGGAATCGGTCTGTGGATGAGTATGCCGCGGAATTTCTCAGACTTAGCCGCTTTGCTCCATACATGGTGACTGACGAGGAGAAGCGGGCAAGTAGATTCCAACAGGGCTTATAGATGGATATCCAAGTCTTCTTAATGCCCCAGCAGCTGAAGACCTATTCTGAAGTCCTCACCATAGCTCGAGAAGTGGAGCGTGGACTGGAGAAGAAGAAATTGACCCTGATAAAGAACCAGGCCAAGAAGAGGCCTTTTCAGTTGATGGATGAGGAAGATGCAGTTAGGGAAACCCATGGCCCGATGATGAAGCGACCATTACCTCCTCTTCCGCAGATAGTATGCAATTTCTGCCATAGACCGGGCATTATAAGAGGGATTGTCGCATTGCCAATGGATTATGTTTGGCATGTGGGGCAGGGAGTCATGCACTAAGGGATTGCCCGCACAGAAAGTTTGGACATACGGCACCAGTTAGACCGGCTCTTCCAGCCCCAGCACTTCCAGCTCCGCCATTGAGGAGGAATCCAGAACCCGTTGATCGAAGAGTTCCATTTCCACCCCAACGGTATGATCATCAGCAGAGAGGAATGAGAACTAGAGCAGATCAGGGTAGAGGCCAAGGTTACATCATGGCGGCAGAGGCATCAGATGACGCAGCAGAGTGGGAAGACCAGTATCCAGACCGGGAACCTTGAAGATATCATGGTAACCACTATTCCGATCTTGTATTTGAGTTAGTTATCTTTCTTAATATTTCCCTTATCATTCTCTCATTTCCAATCCTAGTCCTTCCTGTGTTCACCTTACCCCTGTTTTGGTTTTTTTTTTGAAGCCTTTGATTTCACCCTTGTCCACTTCGTGTTCAATTTACCCCTTAACGAAATTGCGAGGACGCAATTTTGTAAGGTGGGTGGATTGTAATACCCCGCTTCCGGAATACGTACTTAGTTGCATATTCAGATTTTCAATCGTATTTTTTTTCAATTGACTTTTTGTATTTGACCGATTTTAGTTTCAAATATTATTTTCCAATATATTAGATTTTCTATGATTTTCTGGAATTTTCTTGGATTAAGAGGAATTTCTTCAAAACCGGTGTCGACCAGTGCTGCTGACCGATTCCCGGATTTTTAATTTGCAAACAGCTTGAAATTTCTAGATGGTCCTTTAGACATTTTCTCTTAAAATCACATTTCTTACCTAAATACTTTTTCTGGGAATTTTATGATTTATGAAAATTCCACCGGAGTCGGTAGCTAATTGATTCCGGGATTTTAGTTTTTAAAACTATAAAGTATTTCTTAAAACGGATTTCACTATAATTCTTAGTATAATATCTTGATTTTTGATAATTATTACGAGTCGTTCCGAGATACTTAATTTCGGGACGATTTCGGTATTTTCCGAAATGTTTTCCCTATCCTCGACTTAAACCCGGGAATTCATTTTTTCAAGTCAAAGAGAATATCTTCTCTTTATCAATTCTTTTCCTTTTTCCTTTTTCCTTATTTCTCTTCCTTCCTCCACAATCCACAAGAATTCCATTTTCCAAAATTCCAACAATTCCAAATTCCATTTTCCACACACTTCCACCAACTTCCACCATTAATACCTCTCTTTCTCTCTCTCTCCCATGGCCGGCCAAGTGGCCAAAAGAGGGACATCTCATCCACTCCCATTTGCAAAAACCCCCCTCTCTTCTATCTTATTTGCATCTCCTTTACAAATCCAAACCCTATTTAAACATTTCCTTTACATTCTATTTCCTTTTTCTTCACTTCAACAAAGAGTTAGCCCTCACCACTTCTCCTTCACCTCAACTTCAACCACCAACTCTCAAAACACCACCAAGGTTTTCATCTCCACTTCAACCACAACTTTGGAATTGGGATCGTAGTCTTCTTCGTCGTTTATATCGCCAAGGATCAAGTTGGTGATATCGTCGACAACGACCTTTCCGAACTCGTAAAGCTTCACTTAAACCATTCGAAGTGAGTATTTTTACTCACCAAGACTCATACAATTCTTAGTATGTTTATGCTTCCATATCTTGTACATTTGTGTCTCCAAAATCATATTTTTAACCATCAAGAACAACCATCAGATTCAGTTCTGTAATCTGTTTTCAGACCACGATTAGTCGACTTGACCTAGGAGCTAGTCGACTTGAAACCCTTAGTTTGAAATGAAATCTTTTCTGGAGCACAGTTTTAGTCGACTATGTTAATTTACCAGTCGACTATAGATTACTAGTCGACTATACTTTCTACCCTAGTCGACTAATGTTTCCTGAATCAAAATCCAACTTTCTGTAACTCAGATTTAGTCGACTTAACATAACTGTTAGTCGACTTGGCATATCTGTTAGTCGACTACCCTTTGACCCTAGTCGACTAACTTTCCTGAATCAGAAACCCAACTCTCTGGTGCACAGTTTTGGTCGACTATACCAGACTGTTAGTCGACTAATCCCTCTATTAGTCGACTACTCCCTTGACCCTAGTCGACTAACTTTGGCTGTTTGTCATAGTTAATTACTTTCTTATATTTGGATCTTATGCTTGGTTCATATGTTTGTATATTATACTTTACGACTTGATTGATTAGTACTCTCAACCTCTTGTCATGCTATCTATTAAAATAAGGCATGATACACTTGACATTGTTTAATTATCACAGTTAAGGGAATGTAGTACCTGTATTCCAGTTATGATCTTGCTCATTCCCTTAATCTGATAATTATGTTAATAAACTATAACAAGGACAACTTGTATGGGGAATGGGAGGAAGTGATGAATGCCGGAATGACACCTTGCTTATAGTATGGGAACGAAATATTGGCGGTACGTGTTAGTGGGACTCAGGGCCCACAGGAGATTCGTGTTAGGGGGACTTAGGGCCCTCAAGCTGGTCCCAGGTGTATGGGAACTACTATAAGAAGCTCTATCAGTTCTCCATCTACTTCTGGTAACAACCCTCGACTAGCTTATATATGGAGGTATGTGAGTTGGGATATATACCGAGACACATACTTAGATATATGGGTCAGACGAGTAATAATAATAAGCGGTACCTTTTGTAACTCTTGTTATGCTTGTTATGACTTCCTTTATGTACCCCTGTCATGTCATGTTACTTGTTCCTGTTATGATTCTTGTTATTCCTTTTATATCTGTTATGCGTTCCCGTTATAACCTTTTTATTACTCCGTTGTATATGCTTGGCTTACGATGATGTGAGATAAAGGTATATAGATGAGGGTTTCCTTATTTGGATTATTCCTTCGACGTACTAGTCTCATAAAGCCGTAATCTAAGCTTATACTATGTCTTTCCAACTTTAACCCGTTATGCTTCCATCTCCTACTGGTTGATATTTATTATACTGTTCTAACTCTCCTATTCTTGTCGCTTTGCCATTTGGCTATAGCCTGTTCATTGTTGGGAGGTCCTGACTCCCTTGGATTTGTATGTTCAGGTTCCGAAGCTTGGATCGAAGTGGAACCATCCACAGAGGATCTAGCTTTTCTTAGTGAGCAGGCAGACTAGTTCCAGTTTTTGTGCCAGACTTCTCTCTTTGACTCATGGGGTCTTCATCCAACTCGTGAGCCTTTTGTGTCCTTATTGTATATTGTACTTTTGGACTTGGTTGTGATAAAAGACATATGTAATGTGTAATATTTTATCATATCCTGTGATGATTTTGTATTTGTACTTTTAAGTTGGCATATTATGAATACCACGCTTTGTTGTACTCTGATCCTTATTGTACTTTATGCTTAGCGTATATACGTGGGGGCACTTTCTGACCTGCGTATATACGTCGCAGTGACGTCCCCGTATCCGTGGGATCGGGGCGTTACAGATGGTATTCAAAGATAACGTGTCTATATATTTCTACTGCTACTTATATACTTATTATATGGTATCACTATTACAACATCATGTATTATATATTAGTATCGTGTTTGTATTACTATAATATCTATTACTGCCTCCTTCATTTTACCACTCACTAGGTCGCTTTCTGACGACCCTGGGTTTGCGTGCCCAGGTTGGAGATCCGAGTTATCGTTTGGTCAGCTAGTTCATTGGATTTACATAGGAGACTTTACCATCGAGACCTTCGTAGGTATCTTGTGCTTTGTTCCTATTATCTCCTTTATTCCTGTATTTCTATCTGTTATGATCACTAACCCCTTCTGCAGGTATTCTTTTACTTATTTCCTTCTGGAACTCTTGTGTATATGGAGGCCCTGTCCTGTACTGAGGCTTAATGTACGCGTGAGGGTATTTTCACCTCGCGTATGTACGTCGCCATAACGTCCCCGTTCTTGCGGGATCGGAGCGTTACAAAATGAGAAAAAGAGAAAAATAAAATATCAGGATAAAATTCCGGTATCTGGGAAAACACTGAAATCTTCGGAAAAGCCCGAAAAATAAAATAATTCGGAAAATTCTCAAAAATTCTCAAAAATAATAAATATTATTTAAGATATTTGGTGAAATTAGATTTTAAATATTCAATCCTATTTTCAAAAAAAAAATCCTGAAATCCACCATCGATACGGTGTACACCGAGTCGGCCGGATTTTGATAAATTCTGAAAAATCTCAGAAAATATATTTAGATAGAAAATATGATTTTAAGAAATAATGTGAAATCCATTTCTAAAATTTCAACTCTATTGTAAATTAAAAATCTGAGAATCGGTCAGCGGTACTGGTCGACACCGGTTTTGAAGATTTCCTATTTAATTCAGGAAAATTTCAGAAAATCATAGAAAATCAAATATTAGAAAATAATGTTAAAACTGAAATCGGTCAAATCTGAATACCAGAATGACCAAATCGAGCAATACTCTAGGATTGGGTCCCCGGTTCAGACTAGGGCTGACTCCGAGTCCACGAATTAGGTCCAAGGCAAAATAATCATATAAATAATTCATAATATAAAACAAATACAGGAAGTAAATCGAAAAATATGATCAAAAAATCTGAATACGCAACTAAGTACATATTCCGGGAGTGGGGTGTTACAACTGAAAAATTCTGACCCGTCGTCAATAACAAACTGAGCTATTTATACGAGTTTCAGGAGAAAAATTATCCACTAAAAACTCTCCATGATGGGGTAACTCCCTTCATTACGTGGGCAGTAACTGACCCAGTAATGAGGGCAGTTATAACTGAGACGCGGAGCTCACTTGCAGTTGAAACGCGGGCTTGAGCTCTACGTTTAGCCATTGAGATGCTGTTAGATGCGCGCCTCGAGCTTTGCTAGATGTGGGCTTCGAGTTTTGCTAGACGCAGACTTTGAATCTCGCGTCTTGACACTGCGGTGATGCTGGAACGCGGGTTTCGAGTCTCGCGTCTTGACATTGCAGTGATGCTGGGACGCGGGTTTCGAGCCTCATGTCTTGACATTGCAGTGGTGTTGAGACGCAAGCTTCGAACTCTGCGTCTTGACATTGAAATGATGCAGGGGTGCAGGCTTCGAGCCCTGTGTCTTGGCGTTGCATAAATGGCTTTAACTAGCCTCACGTCTGAAGTATAGACTTTACTATCTGATGACCTGTCTTCAATGATTTTTAGACAGTCTACAGAGATCATATATCCATTTTGGATACTGAACAAGTTGAAGACATTAAAAAAAATGTTGAATTGTTTGCAGTTATATGAACCAAGTTGAATCCACAAAAGTGGGTGAAGAAGCATGAACATCAAGTTGGTGAGCTAGATCAGCTCAAGTTGAAGACCGTTGTTCTTCGTGGCATAGAGATGGTGAGGTTTATATAACTCAGCTGGTTGGGTTCGTTGCTGCAAAATTGATTTCAGTTGGTTGAGCTCGGTGGAGCTCATTTAGATGAACCACGTGTGGCTTGATCCCTTAGGTAGGGGGTTCGTAGGCACCCATGAAGGCGCAACCAGTTGTTGAGCTGAAGTTAGCAATTTGTTAGTATTCGACTCAGATTTGAGAAATCTTCACTGAGATGGAGATTTGTAGGGAAAAGATCTAAAAATATATGGTAAAATTTTTTAAACCTATTGGAGTAGCAGCAGAAACAAGAGCAGAAGATAGATGTCGACAGGGCCCAGAGGTTGACAACAATGGATACGTGGATACGCCAAATAAAGTGTTGGGTTAGACAGTCTATCGACAGCCATTGGAGCCATGTTGATAGCTGTGCTCTTTTCACTAGCACCGTTAATATCGATTAGAAACAAAATGAGAAAAATATAATTCGTGATAGTATTTGAGAATTTAATAGTTTATGAGTTTTTTTTGAAAATATCATGATAGTTTATGATAGTACTGAGAAATTTAACCCTTGACCATCTTGATGAGAGCATTAACAACTACGGTGAACATAATTTAGAATTACAAGTTACCTCCTCGCAGAGTGCTTTGTGTGCAAAGAATGGTCTTTTTCGATTTCTATTAAAATTGTTGAAATCAATTTTCATGGAGCAGTATAAAAATGTAATTTCTAATTCCCAATCCAAACGTTAACAATGTAAAGTATCTCTTATTGGCATTCACTTATTTGTTTTCCCCAAAAAGATTGACAAACAAAAGAGAACGATTGATATATTCCGTTTCTTGAATCACTCAGGAAATGCATCTCATAACTAAACCAACGTTTGTTGGTTCTCTCTACAAATATGCGGCCACCCAAAAGAAGAAAAATGATTATTATTATTATTATTATTATTATTTTGAATAACAAGCAAGTTTCCGTTGCCCTCTCATGTTCCATGCATAATGCTTCAAAGGTGCTCTGAAATTCCAAACTATAAAAAGAAAGTAACAAATAAGTGCAATGTCCACAAAATTTTTGTGCAGGTGCATTTTCTTGTGCCGGTGCACGTATAGAAAATGAAACTTGTTGGCTTATCAATTATCATACATTATAATCTCTTGGTTTTGTCCTAATTTAAAGATATATTTTAAATTTTAAATTTTTTTTTGAAGTTTGCTTTTCAAATATTTCGACATTTTACAACAAGCTAAAAAGAGGGAAAAAAGAAAGAAAGAAAGGAGTGGAGCAAATTTTCATAACTCAAAGAATATGTTTAAATCAGCCTAGAGTTGCAAATACAATTAGGTGAAGACTTTGCTGGAAAATTGAAGTGCCCGATTTCCCTGTGTAACGTTAGACCGAGGGGGCACCCTGCAAAATCCACCCACGAAAAGTCGGAGCATCGCACGCCACTTTCCCCGCTCTTCATTCACTGTCTCCACCCTCGCGCCACGCACCCTTGTCCAGACAAGCATCCCCAAAAACAGTAATCTAACCAAAACAAACCACACCCCATCGACACACACCCAATTTACACCCGGTCACTGTTCTCAGGGACCCACTCTAAGTGGAGTCCGCGAGATAGCAGGCCCGGTCATTTTCTTTCCCTGCCGCCACGACCCAAGCGCCGCACATGAAAAAAAATGGCGCGAAAATCTCTCCAATCTCCCGCGCCTGCCCCCGACAGCACACCACCCACGCGACGCCCCGCAACTCCCCCTTCCTATTTCTTCCCACTCTCCCCATCGCTAATCTCTCTCCCCCCCCCCCCCCCCCCCCCCCCCACTCTCTCTCTAGATCCCAAAACCCCAACCGCCTCAATGCTCCGTCACCCCCCACCGAGCCCCGCCCCCAGCGGGCTCCACCCAAGCGGCGCGGCAGCTACAACTGCGGCCGCTGCGGCCTCCCAAGAAGGGCCACGTCTGCTCCGGCACCGTCGCCGCCGACCCCACCCCCGACGCGGTGGACCCCATCAGCCCTCCCCCGCCGCCCAGATCCGACCTCCGCCTCCGCCGCGCCCTCTCCTTCGACGACGCCGATGCGGCTGCGGACGAGGATCCGGTCGCCGCCGAGGAGGAGGAGGAGAAGGTCGACGGGGCCCTCCCGGTATCGTGCCTCGCGGAGATCTTGAGGAGGCTGTCGCCCAAGGAGCTGATGGGGGCGGCGGCGGTGTGCAAGGGGTGGAGGGATGTTGTCAAGAGGGTGTGGATCTCCGCGGAGGAGGTTAAGCTCCGAGTGTCGCCGAGATCTCAGATCGGGTTCGTGGGGTCGGTGCTGCACAAGTGCGCGGGGTTGACGAGGCTCACACTGACGATGGAAAGGTCGTGGAATTATCGAACGAATTATTGACACAATAATTTAAACAAGGATGGAAAAAGTTGATTTTTGATTGGCTTTTAATGAGATCAAAGCTAAAATTCGCAATTAACACTAAAAAAAACTAAGCACACAATCCATCTAAATACAAGGGGGGTGAGGAGATCAGTATAATACAGTGAACTTACTTCTTCTCTTTTTGTTTTTTTAAAAAAAATAATTTTGTGGGAATTAGATGCGATTATTCTAGATCTCCTTTTATCCCAGAGATCTCCTTGTGGATCTGGGGTTTTGAGATTTGGATGAAATTGGAACCTGATGGATCTTGCGATCAAGAAGGCTTTTTTTTGTGCCTTCCTACTGATCTATTTGATCTTTTTGTACAATTTTTTTTTAAAAAGAGTTAATAGGGCTAGAACTAGCAATGGTGCTGATATCATTTTATCTCTTTAGATTATCACTTGTTAGTATAATTATTAGATCTGAGTAATTTGTGAATTTAGCGACAATTTGGAGCAATATTGTGCTAATGGATTCTTACTGAGAGAGTAAAGAAGAAAACTAGAAATGCTGATTCTTTTTATTCACCACCTTCAAGCCTTGGCTATTTTACCACAAATTGCTGTCTTGTTAATATTTTTTTTAATACCTTAAAAAAGCAAATGAAAGAACAACTGAAACATGCTCTGATAAATATTCTTCCTGTGATATTTTGCAGTGATGCTGACGCGACTGTTTTAGCTTGTGTTGCATTCTCATGCCCTAATTTGGAAGCATTTGAGATGAAGATCACAAGAAATGCAGTCAATAGAATCACCGGGTATGTTACTAGCATTTCTTTTACGCAAACTTAGCCTCTACTGTTGTCTTACTGTTAATATTTGTGAAGTTTGGCATGTTCCTGTGCATCTAGATTTGTGGGAAATTTATCTGCAATCGAGGAAGTTACCTTGTTCTACCTGTCTAGTTCAGGCAGCTGCAACAACATTATTGCCAAGCTGCAGTGGCGAAATAGCTAAGAAGATTCGGTGTTGCATAAAACAGTTTGTATTCTTTAAAATAATTTAAGCATTATGTTATGATCTCTTCATTCATCTTATCAACATGAAAAATCACCCCGGTAAGTAAATTACGTGATGGTTAAGATCATTTAGATTGTTCACCGTTAGCTGTTTGTAATTTGGTAGGCAATTTCTGCTCAGCAGATCTACTTGCCATTGGCAGCAAAACTTTCCCCGTTACAGAAATCTATTACTTTATGCTTGGGGCCTTAATCATTATCTGATTGCTTTGCAGATTTAATTTAAGGAGATGATAATATCTTACTGGCTTTTTTTTATTGGTGGTCTGAGATGCCATTTTTATTGAAGTTTCTGTTATGTTGTTTACGACACACATCTCCAAGGATCTCTCACTTTCTTATATTGTTTTTATGTGCATCAATTGTCACTGATAGCACCTCAGACCTTTTCCCCAAATTTCCCCAATTCATTTCGGTGACAATTGCAATTTTACTGGTATTCTAGTATGGCTATCGTATATGATGCAGTAACAGACAAATGTTTGTCGGATTGCTTGTCTTTAAACATTACCAGATCTTCTGGACTGGTTTTCTTTTCAAGAATTTAGTATTTTTGAGCACTGTATCAAATTTTCTGATAACTTTGCACTTAATTCATGTTAAATGTCTATTTCTATTGTAGGGATGAATTGGGCCGTTTTGTTTCTGAGAAACGAAGTCTTACAGTCCTTAAAATTGAAGGTTGCAACAACCTTGGTTCTCTGAACCTCTATTCGTCAAGCTTGTCTACTCTCTGGCTTTCTGATCTTTATTGCATTTCTAAGACAGTGAGAATCTTTCATGCGTCATTTTCTCTTCCAATCAATGTCTTGATTATTTTTTGTATGTGCATTAATTGGTGTTTTTCATTTTTTTCAGGTTATTAACTGTCCTAATCTTAAAGAGATTTCTCTTGATTTTACTCGACAAGAGAATGATTCTACAGATCTTATTGCCTTGATGGATTGTCTTGGCCGGGCTTGTAGCCGTTTGAGAAACATTCACATTGCATCAGTGCGACTCTGTAATGATGTTGTGCTTGCTCTAGCTGGGGCTAACTTGAGGTAAGTCATAGTGGAAACTTATACGTTGTTTTCTGTGTTGTTATTATTGCTGTTGACATCAACTTACAACAATCATAGTCTAGCTGAGAGAATTTTTTTTATTACCAATAAGTCTGGATTCATATATCAACTACTAGATTCAAAGCCTAAAAGCAACTTTGCACTTTGCATATTACATTTTCAATATCTATATAATGATTTTTTTTTTCTGAAAATTTCCAGGGGTCTGCGGATGCTGTCACTGATTCTTGGTTCAAAAATCACTGATGCATCTGTCGCTGCTATTGTTTCATGTTATACAAGTTTAGAGTTGCTTGATTTAAGTGGGTAGGCTCCTCATTACTCTTAAGAATCTGGAAAATATATAATAGCTCTTCAGCCACTAGCTACTTAATTGTTGTGCCTGCTATTAACCTTATCCTGGATGTTTTGCTTCTCATGTGCTTTTCTGCTCTAATTTCAGGTCAAGCATTACTGATAGTGGTATTGGAATGATATGCAATGTGTTCCCACAAACTCTCTCTAGACTTCTCCTAGCTCTTTGTCCTAACATTACCTCAAGTAATCCTCTATTTAAATGCCTTTGGTGTTGATGCATGCTCTTCTCATGTCTGCACTTTGTTTATCGTACCTAGTGAATGCTATTTCAGGTGGGATCCAGTTTGCTGCAGCCCAATTGCCATTTCTTCAGCTATTTGACTGCGGGATGAGCATTTCTGATCTTAGTTTGAAAATGGAAGTACTGAAGATAATAGATTGGAGAGTGGAGAAATTAAGAGTTGTCAGAAACAAAGTGCAAAGTCGCTACCAATTTATCAGAAACTGATTATCAAGCACGGATGTTTGAAGAAGCTCAGTTTATGGGGTTGTTCAGGTTTAGATGTAAGATAAAATGCAGAGAAAATGTTTCCACCTTCTATTCCCTTCTGCAATGTTTCTGATCTTTTGATATTAAATGCAGGCCTTATATCTGAACTGCCCTGAACTTAACGATCTGAATCTTAATTTATGTACACATTTGAATCCAGGTAATTTAATAGTATTGCACTTTATTTTAGAATATCAAAGCAATGACATGGCTGACAAGTCTTGCAACCTTTTTCACAGAGACATTGGTGATTGAGTGTCCCAACTTGAAAAACATTCATGCTTCTGGCTGTCAAGACATGCTAATTGGAGCACTTAATAGCAAGGTATTGAGTTGTATTAGTTAATTTTTTTTCCTGTCAACTTAATGCTAGTGATGTGAGAATCTCGCTAAATTTTTTGGTCCTCCTCTGCTTATAGTTCTGTATTGTCTGTTGAAGGCTATATACAACACTGTGCCTGACCCATGTATTTAATGGTGATAAGTAAAATAGCTGGAAATATTGTCAAAAAAAGAGAGGTAAATATTAGGGGACTCCTTTACTTATAGTGCTTGATCTTATGTTGAAGGCTATTTAAGACCATTGAGCCTGTCCCATGGATTTAATTATGAACAGTATTTGATGAAAAAGTATTTTATAGCAGGCATAATGTCAAAAGGAAAAAAAACTGAGTCAAGTTAAAGGCTCTGTTAGTCACTTATGCTTACCCAGTATGAGTTACAAGTAAGTTTAACCAGTAAGCTCAATATTTGCATGACCCTGATTTCATGTTTGAACTAGTGGTATAGTTGCATCTTGAATTTGTGTTTGTTTAAATTGTCAACGTTATTGCCTCACTTAGGTTCAATCTATCTTTTAGTACAGGTTTATGTGTGTAAATTCGTTTCAAAAAAGCAACTTTTGCACTTCTTGTCTCCAGAGTCAGTATCCCTTGTTTTATCTGTGAAGAAGTATACATAATTACTCTTTGACAAATAGTCTGGTTTCTATTTCATCTTTTTTCAAATGTTAGGTTGGTTTCCTTTTGAACAACCTCAGCTTGCATTCTCTCCATACTTTGCTTGTGAGTATTGAATTTTCATGCAATTTGGCTAATGTTATGCCTCTGATATAAATGCAACTCCTCTCCAACAGATCATGCGATCTTCCCTCTTAATCTAGACCTTTTCCTTTTCCTTTTCCTTCTAGCTAAGGGCAATTCTTAATGGTCTCTGGTTAATTTGGCAGGCCTCCCTTGGATCTGTGTTCATAACTAGTTTCATTTACCATGATATTTTCAATTTTGAGCAAGATATAATAACAGTACATATCCAGCATCCACTAATACATCTTCAATTGATGGCCATATTGTTTTAGGTTTTTAGCGAGTTTTCTGCAGTTGGAAACCATTTCCATGCAAGCGCTTAGCAGATGGTTCCAAGAGGGTTCAGGTGCCCCATTTCCTTCTGCAACAGGTGAACTGCCAGTTCCTAAGTGTTACCTGCTATTTCTCTCGGTATCCATTCATATTCTTCACTCCCTTTTCTTTTCACCTTATTTTCCTGACTGTTTCCGTTCTACTTGCAGCCATCTGATAGTGAGAAACGAAAGAAGGTACGGCTAACCCAGTTCAGCATCCATCTTGGCAGATAGCACTAATTCCATATCGCCCCTTAGGATTGATCCTTCTGTACAAGTTCTATTCTGATGATTTATGGTGATGTTATGCGATAGCGTTGACAACTGACTGTTGCATCAACAATAGGGTTGGGCTGCTTCCATGATTCTGAGCAATGGCAAAATTCAGTTGGGGGAGCATAAAACTTAAATTGTTTGTAGTGTTAATAATTTGTAGCCCACATGTTTTCTTGCCACTTTCAGAAATAAATATTTAAGCACTCCATTCTTATATTTAATTTGCAATGAATATTTTTAGCTACAATTATGTGAGTGAATATCACCTTAGTTGTGAAATAATTGAATACAATCTATGCCTTGCTGTATCTGTTAGGTTTTGACAAAACTACAGAGAATTATAGTTTCATTTTTTTAGGTTTACCCTTGTGGCTGTTCAATTGCCTTTTGGCTGGGAATCAAGTAAGGAGATAGACTTGTGTCATTTCAGAAGGATTTAAGCCCGAATTATTCTTACTCAAATACAAATATAAGATCTATTGAAGTTGATTTAATATTATTTCAAATATTTATAAATTAAAAATTAAGTGTTTTAAAATTTTTTGTCCATCTATCAAGCAGTATAAAATGGATGACCGAAAGTAATAAGTTTGTTAACATACAAATTCTTGATTTGACCATCTGATTATGATCTAAACATTTAAAACTTTTACAGTCTAATTTTTGTTAGGTTTTAAATGTTTTATACCGTTAAATTAATCAACTCACTATTTAGGTTGTCTGTTTTTTCTCTATTTGATGCATGGGTAAAAAGTATTTAAAAAACACTTGATTTTTAGTTAATAGATACTTGAAATAATATAAATTCACTTCAACGGATTAGATCTTGTATTAGAATGTCGGGTGTTGGTATTTGAGTGGGAAGGATTCAACCTCGAATCCTTCCGGAATGACACTAAGTCCATCTCATCAAGTAAGAGCCATTTCTCCTTATTTGTTTTTAAATTTTAGTTGGAGGCAAATATTCATTCTATTAAAAGAAAGTTCATGTCCTGTGGAAATTGTATCAGCATGCTCTGCAACAAATTCATGAGTTTGAGGGCATCAAGCTGGCATTTTGGTTGCATGAGGGATGATTTTGTGCAGTGCAGTTGAGAAAATGTCAATTTAAATGGATGCCCCTTGGAATGTGATGGGTGTATGCATTTCTCATTCCTTAAATATGAGATAACTTCATCGTGAAAACTTGCGACTGTCAGCTGGAATAAACAGGCTCTGGTTGTAATCTTATGGAGCAAGAAGACATTTCCCTCAGAAGCTACAGCATGGACAACATCAGGGCTCTTGAATTCTATGTTTCCAGGTAAGGGTGAAACCGAAGAGTTCAGGTTTTAGCATGACATTTGAATAGAGGTGACACCAGCATAAAAATATGATGAAAATGATTCAGAAGTTCATAGGGCAGCCAGGAAGCTGTGGACTCAGCACTCATGAATCATATGGCAGTCAAGCTATAGTTAAGTTTTTACCCAAAAAAGGGCAAATAAATTAAAAAAGAAAAAGACAACACAAACGAGTTGAGCTACAACTTAAACTCGTTTGGATTCAATTAAACCATTCAAAATTTAAGCTTGGTGTGGCTATTTTAAAATTAAAACGGTTCTAGCTTGAGTTACATTGAAATGTTCATGGTTAGAAATTATAATAATTACTTTTTCTCAAAAATTATAGTAGCTAAATATTTTGGTATGGAATCTTAGGCATTCCTCTAAAACGTAGAAAATCACAAGCAAGATTTATCAAGCACAAACATCTCTCTAATTTGTGCTAGTCCGGCAGTAAAACTAGACAACGACGTAAAGCATGAACTCTCCTAGTTGTCTACATTTTCTCTAAAAAGGAAAATAGAAAGAAGGGATTGTCTTCAAGTGCTCTTGAACAACATAAACAAATTATAGAGCCTTAAATTGACTGACAATATGGACTCGTTCGGATTTTATATTATTATTTGTAAATTTTAATTTTGAGATAATAAATTTTGTTATTCATTGAGCCTCAAGACTTTGATACAGAGAGAGAGAGAGAGAGAGAGAGAGAGGATCTTTCCAGTTACAAAATAAAATCGAATAACATCTGCACAACAAAATCTAATCACTTATTATTAATCAAAACTTACCGAAGGGAGTTTTTCTCCTGTGACTTATATAGAAACTTTGTTCGTCTGTCTGTCTTCATCCGCGAGAGAAAGAACAACGCTGACCCCCTCCTTCTTCTTTATCTCTCAGCTCCCCCTCTTTCTTACTCCCCGTCTTCTTCTTCTCTAAGCTCCTCCGGATCGATCGGTCAGTTTCTCACTGACAGCGACGGTATACTAGATTATTATCAAAAGTGACAAAATAGAGGCTTTCTCGCGTGGCTCCTTTACAAAATATGTCCGTCCGTCCGCCTGTCTTTCCCTCTCTTTCTCTTCACTCGCCAGCTCCCCTCTTCCCTTCCTGTCACGCCTCATTTCCTAAAATACGCAGAAACGGAGTTGCGACGAGAGTCGACGACGTATATAACTTGTTCAGGATATTTTAGGCTTAACATGTATTCGTGTTATTGCTCTCTCCACCCTCTCTCTCGCCGCCGCCCCCTCTCGCTCTCATCCGTCGCCGCCGCTCGATTTTCCACCACCCTAAAGCAGTATGCTAGTATAATAAAATCATAAAAAATTTATTGTTGCTGTTATTATTGCCTTTCTGGTGAAAAAGGGAACTCAAATACTAGTGTTAAAAAGAAAAAAGAATTGGTTGTAAATTCCAAGTATGAAGGGGTTTAATAAGTGCAAAACCCCAAATAAAACAAGAAGGCTGGTAAATTTGAGTGAGAACAGACAGTTCCGAGTACAACCCCTATTCCTCTCGTTCTCTCTGTGGATCCTTCTCCTCGATGGAGCCCTCACTTTCCCTCTCCCACGCCAGGGGACGCTTCCCTCTCCATTTTTCTCCTGGTAAAGTTTCGCTTTTTTTCTTTTTTCCCAAATTAAAATAATTGCTTTGGGGTAAAATGAAGAATTCTTTTTTTTTTTTTTTAATTTTAAACCTGCCCGAGTTTCCAAATAGAAACTTTGAAATCTCATATATCGAATTCAATCTGCGATCAATAACTGATTAAAAACTAAATACAATTCGATTGTGTCCACTTTCTGGAATTTACTGTAAAAATCCTACCTTTTTTCATTTTTGAAAAGATCTAAAGGCGCTTGCTGATAAAGGGAGCCAACAACTCAGGTCGCAATGTTCTCCGTCGTCAACTTCTCTTGCAATTGGGATGGCGAAATCGTTACGAGGTGGGATGCGGTCCCTAACTGTGAAGCTGAAGCAAAATCAGCAGAAGGTGGGTATTATTAATTCAAAAGAATTTCTAGTTTGTTTTTTCTTTCCGTTTTTAGCTAAAATTCTGGCTAATAACTATATTATCTCAGGCTTTATTTTGTCAGAAACAGGAGATTCCAGTGCTAGAAGCCAGGTGCACTATCAATTTTGATTTTTCTAAATTACATATTTTAAATATTAGAGCAGTCACTTGCAATGAATTATAGTTAAGTTTCTCTTATGATGTGCACTTGATAACTGTCTGATTATAAATCAAAGTAATCTTTTTGTTTTTATAAATTTCCATTGGAAGGTCTATTGAAGAGATATATGATGCTCTTGCTGAACGTCTTCTTCCAACGCTAACAAGTCTGAAGGATTCCAAGGACACCACTTCAAAGTATAATTCTTTTCGTATTGACAATTGAATTGGGTTCTTATTTTTCAGCAAAATAATTGATAATTAGAATGTTGTCTTGGTATTAAATATTTTATATATATATATATATATATATATAATATATATATATATATATATATATATATATATATATTAATTGTAGTTTCATGTATGCTTTCTGTATACAGTTTTATTACTCTCTGTCATGAATATTCTTTAATAAATTCCATCTCTATCACTACCAATATTTTTTTTGTTTATGGTTAACACACACACACACACACAGAGGAAGAGCCACCCTCACCATCTTTCGTTAAAGAGAGAACAAAACATGATTGCCAATGTCAGTTTATTGTTTTAGCATATGAAAATTTCTAATTTATTTAATGCTCTCATTTACCAACAAGAAGTAAATCCTTTTGGGTCAAGTTTTTTTAAGTACTATTTCTATATGAAGATTAGAAATATCACAAGCATTTATTTATTTAGGTATTTTTGCATACATATCGAATACATAGCTTTGACTTTTTTGGAATTGGTGAGAAATCCACAAGAGGAATTTTCTGATGCAAGCTCTTGTCTTTGACAGTTGCTAATTTAGCGTTTCAGACTTCCATAATGTCTGATAAAGGCTCTGTTGTCGTCGTTGTTGTTGTTGGAGACTAATACTAAGCAGGAGCTACCTTTAAGCTGTGATCATATGAAGTTATCATTCTTTTATTTGTTTAGAAACAAATACAATTACAAATGACAAGTGATTTATCTTTCCACTGATAATGAAACACACGAGAAATTAATGACAGAGAAGTAAAACAAATTTTTTTAAGGAATAAAAAGTGTATGATGGTTTCAGTATGAGTGCGAATGTTGATAAACTCTTTTCTCTCGTAATCGTTTTTCTCTTTTTTCTTTATTTTTCTAACTGTTTGATAAAGGCTCTGCCACTGAGTGGTTCTGGCGTCCACACTGCTGCTAGTCCTCTTAGATTTATTGGGGCAGGTGCCCAAGCTTCTTTGGCTAAACCACACCTCCTTTCTGAATCCTTTAATTTGAAAGACGAATGAACAAACCCACATTGAAGAAAGAGATGCTTGAGTCTCTTTTGCCATCCTAGGATGTTCTCCTGTAGTATCTCTGCTGGCAACTTTCTGATGTTTGTCTTCCTATCCTAGGCGACCATCTTCAATCAGGGGTGCCATAGAGTGTGGTACCTTGTGTACTACAATTAGGGTCGCGTCCTGTAGAGCGTGGTACATTCTAACCCACTGAGCTTCTCCAGGTCTTTTTCTTTTGTGCGATCTTGTATTGTGGTATTAGTGTTCCAGTTTCACATTTCATTGTAAGAAGTCAACCACATAGTGATGTATCATGTAAATGTAGTTGGACAAGAATGTTTGAGAGCCTTAGCTGAAATGGATATGCAACACGCGCACACACACCAAAAAAAAAAAAAGAAAAAGAAAAAGAAAAAATCCGACCTATGGCCATGCTTATCTCCCTATTGAATCATCTCTTGTTGTCCAAGGATTCATGAGATGACCACAAAGGCTACAACTAGGAATACCTTAAAGTCTGACCATTATTTTTTCTTCTTTTTCCTCATCTTTTCATAATTTTTCCTCTTATTCCAAAGCAAGCACACAATTGATTTTGAGCAGTGCTAAATTGTAACCAATATTAACTTTTCTTATCAAGAATTAAATCTGTTTCTACTATTTGCAGATACATCATTGGTTGGCTGGTCCTCCAGGTGCAGGTAAGACCACTGTAGCATCTGAAGTAGTCTGCCGTCTGAACAAACTTTGGTCCCAGAAAGCTTCAACGCAATCTGATGATGTTGCTACTGTGCTTCCCATGGACGGTTTCCATCTGTATCGTTCCCAGCTGGATGCTATGGAGGTTAATGTTATTTTATTTATTTGATTATGTAATTTATTTTCTTTTCCCCTCTGACTGAGCTATAGTGATCACTGTCATCTAAATAGTTCTTAGTTCTTAGTTTTCTTCTTCTTCTTTTTCTTTCCTTCCTTCTTTTCTTCATTTATTTTCTTGTTTCTTTTTCTTTTCTCTCTTTTTCTTCTTTTCGTGAGCGGGGTTTGTTGAACCTCAGACCTCTTGGATGACTGGTAGACTGCATTTCCCTGGGGTATACTGGCACCCACAATTGTAATAAATCTTTGTTTCTTTGTTTTCATTTACATGTGAGCATGCATACCTTTTGTCATCAATTGACATAGTTATTTCTTATTGCTAGAACCCTGAAGAAGCCCATGCAAGAAGAGGAGGTAGGGTTTCTTAAAATAAGTTCATCAGAATTTGAGGATCTTATTAAGGACATATGTACTAATCCTGCAACTGGTATATTCAGCACCTTGGACGTTCAATCCAGAGCCGCTCCTAAGATGTCTTCATCCATTCGGAATCAGGTGATTTCATGGGAGCACATGCTGCTACTAGTCTTTTCTTAACGTTTACTTTGTGCGAAGTTATTTAACCATGTTCTGCACTCATGATGTGATTTAAAAAGTTTCACTTGGGGCCATTTATGGAATTGCTTTTTAGAGTTAACGCTCAAAACTGGTCTTCTTTGAAGAAAGGTATCTTTATGCTTTAATCGTCCTGAAGTGATGAATTGATTAATCAGGGATCAGTTTATGCTCCATCATTTGATCATGGTGTTGGCGATCCTGTAGAGAATGATGTATTCGTGAGTCTTAAGTAAGTAAATTAACTGTTTTAGTACTATTCCTCTTTACTTCAGGCTCTAGATTTTCTTTCCATGTTTAGATGTGAATTAATGATCCTTGATGATATTATATAATCATTTCACACATAAATTATCAATTTACTTCATGCTTATGTTCATGTTTTTTGTGACAGGTTTGATATTTCCATAAATGGAATTACTACAATTGCTGAGTGATTGTTATCTTAAAATATGGGATGCTTATTCTGTAGGAGTAGTAGTTTCCATTCTACACGTGTTAATCAAATTCTCAAGGATGCTTTAGGCCCTCATATATATCGATTAAAATGCCTTGAATGTGATTTGATTCTTGAGGATGTGCACACGCATGAAGATATGTGTATATGAGGAAATGGGGGCTGGTGCGTCCTCTAGGCCCCTAGCTGGAGTACGACTGATGTGGTGACATTTAGGCCACAAACCAGTGTCCAAGCTGCTCCTTACTTTAAAGCATGGTGGTAATTGTGTCTTTGATGTCACAATATCAATGACACTCCAACCGGGGGCTGGAGTGAAGGAACACATACTTTCCCCTATTTTTCATATACATACACAAAGACATACATACATGCGCGCACACAACCCATGCCCACATATACTTTTTATGCACTTTAGAGGGGCTGATGCAGGAATTTCATACACCGGAGGCAGCTCACATTCTTTTCACTACACACACACACACACACATATTTAGAGGGGCTGATGCAGGAATTTCGTACACCGGCGGCAGCTCACATTCTTTTCACTACACGTACATATATGTGTGGGCGCGTGCATGTAGTGATTTATTGTTCCCTAGGAGCAAACCTCAAGTTTGTTTCCACCTGCCAAACTGGAATGAAGGTGAACTAACTGCATTACTCTTATCCTCTACAAACATTTAAAGATCTTATTATATTGATGCCACTGTTTCATATAGTATAGTTTTTCTCATACAAGACATTCCATAGGCTAATAAAGATTTAAGCTCAGATTTATCAGGAAGTTGCATCAAAGGCAGTTGTATGTTTTATTAATTCAGGATCCATCAACTTTTTTCTGCAATTCTTGTTCCCTGTTTCATCAACAATGGCTCCATCTTCTAGATTGTCTATCATCACATGCTGTATGTTATTTCTTTATAAGATTGTGCAAACCCATGAAGCAAAAGTAAAGACTGAAATGCTAAGTTGGAATAATCAGCGAATAGGAATTTATACAACCAAAACCGAAGTTCTATCTTTTCTTTTTTTTAGGAAAAAAAAAACATTTGTCAATGAAGAAAGGCCATGTCCTGGCAAAGTGGAACCGCTTTTCTTTTTTTTTTTTTATCATGGTTGGTCATCATCTAACTTGGAATGAAATTATTGAGGCAAAATATGAAGAAGTGTTATTCTTTGATAATGTTTTGCATAAGAAATTGCTTCTCTACTAAAGAGCTGAATTTGTTTCTAGTTTTATTTTTTTTCTTTTTCCCTTTTTGTTTTAGGGAAGAAGGGAGTTTTTTTTTTTTTTTTTGGGGGGGGGGGGGGGGGAGAAAGGTCTGAGTCCAAGTTCTAACTGGAATTACTTGTGTGCTATATTGCACGGACACGACAATGTTGAAATGGAGACGACATGTGGATATATGACAAATTCTTAAAAATACACATGATACGTGTGTCCGACACGTTTTGGACACGACACGGCTCCATGCTAGAAGTGTCCGGCTACATAGCTTGTGTGTGATAATATTCATTTCTAGTATTAACTTGGTAAACTTAAGCTTAGATATGCATTAGTAATATAATGCGTGTATATATCTTTTCTCATTTGTGTTGTGATGCTGAAATATTATGCATGGAACTGTTTACGTGGAACTAATTATTTATGGATATTATTGGTTAAATTTTTTTCTCCTCTATCTGGCAGGCACAGAGTAGTAATTGTAGAAGGGAATTACCTGTTCTTGGAAGATGGGGTTTGGAAGGAGGTCTGTTCAGAATTTGATGAGAAATGGTAACTTCTTTGATTTTGACTTGGTTGTAATTTGGCAAACAGTTAATCTTAAGTTTTACCTGGAGTATGAATCTCTTGGGCATTGCCCATTTATTTGGTTCTTTCATTTTCACATTTCCATTCACCATTGGATTTAGATATTCTTGTATTCCCCTTTTGAAGGTTCATTGAAATTGATATTGATACGGCAATGGAACGTGTTCGTAAAAGGCACATAGCTACAGGTAAGTGTCTTTAGCGTATCTTAAACCACTTCCCCTTCTCTCCGTGTATGCAACATGGATGCAGGCATGCACATGCATCTGTATATTCAGTGTTCATGTAGTTGGCTCTGTCTATACAGGTGCGTGCCGTGCATGTTTGATGAGTGTCTTTTATGTCTACATGCATGTCTGTCTATATTCTGATCTACTTCATTGTCAGGTAAAGAGCCGGATGTTGCAAAATGGCGGGTGAGTCCTTCATTCCTGCCTTCCATCTCATCTTCCAAGTCTCGGAACTTGTGAGCAAATATATATTTGTATCGCTATTTCACCTAACACACATTTTAACTGTCCGATTGAGTTATGCCCTTTTCTGGTCAATTAAATCACACCCATAACTAATTCTGGGTGAATACTGAAAAAGGGTAATCTTTCAAGCTAGAACACTGATTCTTTCACCACTTCACACGATTCGCTAAGTTTTGGTAAATTCCAAGAATTCCCCTTCACTTGATTTTTTGAGGGCATTAACAGATAAAATCCTTATTTTTTCCCCCATCACTAAGCCCTTTATGTTCTTATTGCACATCCATCTCTTAGACTCTTAAGTAATTATAGGAGTTACATGACATCATTTGACACATCCTATTATTAAATAGCCTCCATCCATCTCCTTCTAGCCACTCCATCTCACTTAGGGTTATGTAGGGTTCTGGAGTGTCAAAAAGTCAAATTCAAATGACAAAATGTACTTAACCAAATCATTTTTTGATTCTCATCTAAACCCAATTCACCTCAAAATTAAAATGTTGAGATCATAAAAAGATTAACACCATTATACCGAGCTCTTCAAATATAATTGATCTCAAATGTTCATACTAAAATATGGTTGTGTAATTTCAGTGGGATATTTGGGTGCGACATTTTTTTTCCACTGGAGAGGTAGGGGAGTGGGGCGGTAAAGGATGATGGAGAAGAAAGAAGAAGAGGTGGTGGGTGAGGAAGAATAAGAAAGGGGGTTTGCCCATTTTGGGTCTTAAATCCATATTTTTTATATTGGAATAATGGATACATCCTGTAATACACACACACATACATAAATTACCCTCAATTTTTACATGAAGGATGTCAATTTTGTGAGCCGTTCTCATAACATGATCCTAAATGAAATGTCTTAGCACCTGCCTCTAGATATCCTATTTTTACTATCTGATAAAGCTCTGCAGTTAGGCTCATATACGGTGAGTGACATTTCATTTGCATCATTCTTCTAGTATTTGAATTCTTATTTTATCCTCAACTTATTTGCTAATAACTTCTTTCATGAATGTTTGGTGCATTTTTAAATTGTTTGTTGTAGAGAACACAATTACATAATGAAATTATATGATAGCACTAGGTATCATATAAATTTTATTTGAGAATTTTATTTTATTAATTGTTTCTTAAATCCTTTAGGTCATATTTTTGTTTGTATTACACAAATATTGAAATGATTATTTCAGCCTTTGTTTATGTAATCATAATTTCAACTCTATTAGCTTGATACTAATTATTTATATATTATTTATTCTATATCTCCTCTTGCAACACAATGGCTTCTGAATTAAATCATTTCTTTTGTGTTCTTGCTTAGATTGAGTATAATGACCGTCCCAATGCAGAGCTTATCATGAAATCAAAGAAGAATGCGGATCTTGTGATCAGGTCAATAGACTTTTGAGCTAAGTTAATGTACTTGTCAGGAGTAGAACATGAAACATGAATAAGGGTTGGAATAAGTCATTCCAATAATTGTTATACATGTAAATCCTGAACATGAAATTTGTCATGCAAATAAATATTTATTCATAATCTCAATTGTTCTTTTTATGGTCCTAACTTCTACTTTGTAAATTTATTGCTTTAGACGATTGTTTACATCAAAGCTAATTTAAGTAATAACATATTTTTATTTTTGTTTGTACTTTTTATCTGACTGTGGAATACTGAAGGCTTGGGACCAAACCCTTATATAGTGATGGCATGATGTGGGTACTATAGGTACCGTAGCCCTTAATGGAGTAAGGTTTATAGGTGGCTAAGCCTAACAAAGATCCATTTAGATTAACGTATCCTGAACTTGCCCGATTATAACCATGTCTAGGTTTGTAATTTGGGTCTATGCTCTATCTAATTTCTACTCTTCTAATCTTCTTTTAAATACATTAAGCTGACTGTTACTAGTTATATCACATTTTCCAACAGGAATACCTAATTATTACTACAGAAACATCATTATTAACTAAGCCTTTTCCCATCAATATGGAGTCAATTATGGAGTGATTTGATAATTTGCAATAGAAGATTTGGAAAACTTCTATAGCTCATGCCAAGTTACATCACTTGTTAAGTTTGACGCCAAATGCCTTGCCAAGTATGGACGAGAGAGCACTTGTCAGAAAGCCTAGTAGGCCCGATGGCTTGTAGGACCTACTTTACTGGAAAGTAGGTAAAGCAGTATAATGTGACAACCAAGAAGCAACTCTCCGAAGTTCCCCTAAACCAAGAAAGAGTCCAATAGAAGCCATGAAGAGGAAATTTTTTCTATGAAAAACTAACAATTGCATTCATTTTTGAGGCATGATATTAAAACAAAGAGCCAAACAAATGGACATTTCCAATTGATCATGTAGAACATAAAGAGTAAGAATTGAGCAGCCGAACTTTCAGAACATTAGCAGATCTCCAAATTACATCAAATCCCACCAGACTATATTGGTTTATTGACCATAAAGGTTCAATATGTCCAAACACGTATGTTGTGGCCCAGCCATATTCCTTGCCGTGTCTCAAAATTTAGGCCCAGATTTGGCCTTTTGGCTCTGGAGCTTTGTGTATCTCCAAACTGGCGAAGCCCAGTATCTGATAAGGTTTAGGCCTGTCGCTAGCCTGACTAATGATGTTTAAATCTAAGGAACTCGTGAGGGGGGACAAGAACTCTTCTGGCGAGACCATTTTTCGAGGAAAAAAATAAAAATCAAAAGCATGGATGTCATAAACCTAAACATTTGATTAGGCAAGAATAATTGATGCTGAGATTCCCACTTTGAATGTTTAGGAATTGTCACAATCAGATCTATCTGTAGACCTCTTCTTCAAAGTTTATGCGCAACTTGCCACTCATTTGTGAGCCTTTTATAATCGTCTTGCAAACAAGGTACTTACTGAAACCTGCCATTAGCGGAGAGCCACAACCTGCTCTGTTTCCATGGAAAATTCCTCCAGCCCCTCTCATTATAGGCCACCCACATGATAGCGCATGCTGATTTTCTAAAATTTACTTCATAAAGAGATCCGTAGCATGTATGCACAAAGTAGATTATGCGTAAGTCCATCCATAGCTAATTAGAAATTCACAGAATCTGTGAATTAGCAGAACAATCTGATAGCCTGTTAGCTTTTTTAGCTTATTTGGCAAATGAAACGTATTTGGGCTGCACCGGAATCACCTATCCTTAGTAATTTGGAATAGCCTTCTTGGATTGTTGTGAGTGCTATCATTTGGGCATCGTTCCCCTGCTTGTTTGATACATCTATAGATGTGTGGGGTTTAAAAGGCCAGGAGATGTGCCAATTTTTTTTGGCCGGCTGATGGTTTAAATCCTATTTATTATCTGGATTTGAGAGCAACTGCAACAATGACATAGTCATTGGTGCTTTCTTGTGCAGCACGTTGTTCTTATTTTTGCTAAACTTTTTGCTGCACCAATTGGATTTGTAATTGGGAAGCGCAGCATCTACTTGTTTCAATTGCACAACGACACCAGCTAACTTACCATCAGGTAGTGCATTTACTTTGGTGTAAATGATAACAGGAATATTAAAACTAAACCTTGTCTGATTAGTAGTCTCTTGCTGAGCCAGCATGTTAAATGGAGGTACTGAAAGACACTCAAGCAAAGTGTTGTAGGAACCCATCCCTTAGAGTTATAGATATCAAGCCTATGGGTGAACCAAACCTCTATCCAGTCCCTCTCGATTATGCACCTCCAGTCCTCGCTAATTTAAGCTGTCATCACAGAAGCTTGGGGATGAAGTACTTTCCATATTGCATCCTATGTACCATTACCTAATCGATGAACACAAAGTAGACATTGAAGACCATGCATGGATCCAAATCGCGTGGCATACGGTGAATGAGGTGCACTCAAAAGGTCATATCAATGGCACATGCACCATCATCCTAGTCACAGAGGACATCTGACGGGGTGACACTGATGTCAAGGCCTACACCCAATTGTTGCAACAATTGGTCCATACCACTACTTCCCTGACCAAAGAGGCACAACCATTCCATGCTGGAGCATAAGTGGCGGTGTGTATGATACCACCTTTCACGCCACCAAATCGAGATCATGTGAGCCAGCTCTTGAACCAATGCTTGGAAGCGCTCAAGGCATTGGATGGTGAAGTGCGGAATTGCTACGGGGGAACTTCATATAATTTGAATCCACCAAAACTTGCTTCAGTCATTTTGATGGATGGCTGCTTCATCATCCATCTTCTGTTAAAGCAAGTGGCGGATGAGATAGTTGATAGTGAAGCGGAGGAAGTTGTGTTAGTGTCTCAGGAAGAGAGCAAGACAGAGGAGGTAGAGAAGGGAAAGAAGAAGATGATGGTGGAGGAAGAGGAGAAAGTTGAATCGGAGATGGGGAAGGGAGAAGAAGAGATTGGGTCCTTTAAGTGGAATGCTATGGATATGGAACCTTGTAGTGTTTGATCTCTTGAAGCTCGAGAACCAAATTCCTTTCTTCTTCATCCAAACTATATTTGACATCATGCGAACTCCGAGAGACAAAATGTCGACCTTGTACAACTCGCACTTTGTCTGTTTCATGACGTTCATCCTAATGCATCCGAAGCATTCACTAAACTGCCAGCGACTCAGGTCAATCACCTGTTCCATCTGTTTCATTCATCTCTTGTTCCTTGCAAACTTAAATCTTTTGCACTGACTTCACCGGAGTGGATACCCAGTGCTGTGGAGCTGGAGCTAAAGAGGTTTGGCATCAAATTTGCGAAGGATGCGGCATCTGAAGGCTTCTTGGATGTAACATACAAGGATGGAACATTGATTCCACCACTGTGAGTCTATGATTACTCAAGCTCCCTTTCTCGGAACCTTGTTGTCTATGAGCAGTGCTTGCCTGATGTGGGAAAGTACATTACGAACTATGCAACACTCATGGAGTGTGTCATTGCCGCCACAAAGGATGCAAGGTTGCTTGGCTCAAAAGAGATTTTTTCGAACAGGCTTGGGACTGATGCAGCTGTGGTGTGACTCTTCAACCGGCATGGAAATCACTTGCACTATGCCTCTTGTTGAGACCCGAGAACCAGCCAAGAACACAAACCCTAAATCACAAACGCCACATAAAGAGAGGGAGACAAAAATTTACGAGGTTCGGCAAGATGCCTACGTCCCCGGGGCAGAAGAGAGATCTATTGATGATTTACACAAGGTTGTAAGAGGATTACAATTGGTTCTCTCAAGAACTCACTCAGAAATCTTCAACTCTAGAAATGGGTTCAAGTCTTTTTTAGAGAAGAAAATACCCTCAAAACCAGCTCTAGATCGGGTCCAGAATTGCTCTGACCCAGCTATCGGTCGATCGGCCGGTCGATCGATCCAAGTATGCTATTGATCGCCCGCAAATTGCAGGACTTACTGGGGCCGGTCGACCGACTGACCAAATGGGTCTTCTTCCTCGCCGCGACCGATTTCAATTCTTTTGCATCTCGATCGATCGCACGGTTGACTGAACCTCTGGCATAGAGTGAAAAAACTTATCCTCTTTTTTTTGCCATCTCTCTACATTCTCCACATCGGTAAAGATTTTCCAAATCTGAGCTGAAGTAGAATGAACTCCTGGCGAAATTGACATACAATCTCGGCGAAATCGACACGATATTACTTGAGCGCTCTTAACGAAATCGACACAAGATCTCGGCAAAATCTCTACCGATCTCGACTTAGCTGAACGGACCAATCGGTTCAAATGAATTGCCAGCACACTTATAATTGATTTCAAATAATCACACTGGATCCAAATTGAGTTTGTCGTCCCCTCAGGCAATTTTCTCCAAACTCTAATATCAATTGTAAAGATTTCAAATTTCAGCTCAACCATCCAAACGGAATGCACCGTATATGAATTCCCAACACTCCACCGAAGAGAATCAGCACCATATGAGCTGACCAACAAATGTGTCTACAACTCAGCAACTGAATGGAATACCATTCTAAATGATCTCAAGAAGAACCCAACATGAGACAACACTGACTCAACACCTAACTGGCACTCCAATCCAAATGTCTTTAAGACAGTCCAACCAAATCTGAGTAGAGCACATGACATAACCAACTTCAACTCAAAACTGAATGCACGCCCCTTTATGCAAGCTCAGCTGCTCAACATCTTCTCACTAGAAGATTAAATGTTCATCGAGATCACACTTCTTCACCTCTACGTGAAGTCTAAATTTCAGCTTTCACTGCCAATTCTCGAGAACTCAATAACCCAAATAGCTTCATACGGGCAGCACAACCAAACGGCTGCCTACGTACCCTCTGCTTAAGGAATCAAGCCTTTCATAGTTCATTCAAATGAGCTCTACCGAGCTCAACCAACTCTTTTTTTTTGCAGCAATGAACTCAACTGGCCGAGTCATATGAACCTCATCAACATGAGATACATGCTTCTTTACAACCCACCTTCGCGGATTCCCTTGTGTTCCTATAGCTGCATCTGAACCATCTTTTTTCAACGTGCTCAGTATCCATATCGGCTACTCGATCTCCACCTGATGTCACGACCGATGGAATCTCAGACGATGCTGAACCAACTGGACAATGTGGAGTAGCATCAACCTCCACCCGCTGCGATACTTCTGACTTGATCTTCATTGTTTCTACCTGCTGGGAGACGGGAGGCTTCACCATTGAAGCCTCATCCAATGTGATATGTCTGCTCGAGACAAATTTTTTGATTTTCAGATCACATAACTTGTAACCTTTCAAGTCTTCTTTGTATCCCAAAAACATCAATTTGTTCACCTTAGAGTCCAACATGTCTTTCTTGACATCAACATAGGTTGGGCAACCAAATACTCTAAGTGAATCATGGTCACGAGTAGCTCCACCTGGCCAAATCTCTAAAAGAGTTATCTCCTATAGCAATCTAGCATACTCAATCGCCTCAGCTCAAAACGATTTGTCCAATGATGCATTAGAGAACAAATACTGAACCTTCTCCAGTAAGGCACAATTCACCTCTCGACTACACCATCTTTTTCATCTGTGAAGCGGATCTCAATATCATTGTTCTAGCCAAATTGCAGAAAAGAATCCTTGTACTCCTCAACATGATCATACCAGAGCACCTTGATCTTCCTACCTGTCTGATTTTTCATAGATTCTTTCACTTCACCAACAACTCTAGGGCTTCAACTCTCTGTCTCATGGGGTATATCCTGCAACGCCTAAAGTAATCATCTACAACTGAGACAAAGTACCGATGGCCTTCAAGTGATGCATTCTTGGTAGACCCTAAACATCAAGTGAACACAATCAAGAAGACCATGCAAATGGTGAGTGTCGGTGTCGAATTTCACCTTCTTCTTATCCAGAACACTACTGTCACGTGCTTTCAAATGACAGGTCGATGCACGTCCCAGTGCTTGATCTGATTTCAAGCTAACTTGTCCCTTCCCACTGTACCATAATCTGATAGAATCGCCATCCAACTATCCTGAAGACGCCAATTCAGTAACTGCTCTACCCATCAAGTAGTACACGTTATTGCGTCTAATGCCCTTCAGAACAACTAACGAACCACTAGACATCTTGAGACGCCTTTTCTAAGAGTCCCTTGCTTTCAAAGCTCCAACGAAGATCAAGTTCTTCGTCATACGAGGAATATATCTCACTTTCTTCAACTTTCTCAATGTCCCATCATACATCCTGATATGAACTGTACCCATACCAACCAACCGACATGTGTGATCGTCTCCTATAGACATCAAACCGCCATCCAGCTCCTTAAAGCTAGCAAACAACTCCCTTCTGAGACAAACGGGATAGGCAGAGCCCGTATCCAATATCTACTTAGACGCATCTAAATAACAACCTAATGGTGTAATAGAAAGTGAAAAGTAAGAAGAGGCAGCATCATTACCATTCGACCTCACAGCATTGGCTTCTCATCATGGTTCCTTCTTCGACTTATTAAGCTTTGGACAATCACTTTTTCAGTGTTCTTTCTCTTACAAATGGCACACTGATCTTTTTTTTAATTTGTGATTACCAATCATGGGCTTCCAATTGGATTTTTGCTGATTTTCTCTTCTTCGATTTGGGCTACTTCCTCTCGCGGTCAATATTTCTGCTGGTGTGTCACTGGTAGAACACTTCTTGTCCTTCCTCTTCAGTTCGAGATTCACAAGAGCACTAGTCACTTCTTTGTAGCTAAGAGATGATTCTCCCATTGATCAATGTAAGCACAAAGGTCTCATCTTTCTCATCAGGGAGAGAACTCAACAATATCAACGCCTTGTCTTCATCATCGATCACTACATCCAAGTTTGTTAAATTTGCGAGAAGCTTCGTGTAGATGTGATGCGTTCATTAATGGAGGTTCCTCTCTTTAACTGAAAATGGTAAAGTCTCCTCTTCAAATGCTAATGGTTCTCAACGCTCTTCGTCAAGTATTTGCTTGCAAGAGTCTCCCAATTTTTTTTTCAGAAGTCTCATTCATCACATCATACTCTAGATCCTGTGTTAAGCAAGACTTATTCACGCCGCATGCCGTCCTATTCATCTTCTTCCAAACATTCTCATCTACTTCCGCTGGTCTCTCTTGAAACTCAAGAGTATCCTCCAAATTTTGCACATTCAGCGCATCCATTATCTCGCATCTCCACAATCTAAAATTATTTGTGCCATCAAACTTCACCACATCAATTTTCATGTGATGAACATTTTGTATGTTCTTTACAACAAAAGAATCACGCCCACTGGATGTTTCTCCGGCCATTTCCTTAATATTCTCATCACACAAACAGAACAACTATGGAATGTAATTACAAATGGTAAAGTTCATATTTTTATCTCTAATTGAAACCCTAAGAAGAGTTTCCAATTGATCTCTCCACCAAAAGATTGAAGATGGGATCCAATATTGTAAAAATCTGATTTTTATCCCTCAAAAGTCTCAGATCCACAAGATCCAAGCTCCAATCAAGATCCACTCCACCAAATGAAGCCCAAGTATTATCCAGAGTTCTGATACCACTTGTTGATACCTGAGAACCAGCCAAGAAAATAAATCCTAGATCACAAACACCACACAAAGAGAGGGAGACAGAGATTTACGAGGTTTGACAAGATGCCTATATTCCCGGGACAGAATAGAGAGATCTATTAATGATTTACACAAGATTACAAAAGAATTACAATTGGTTCTCTCAAGAACTCACTCAGAAATCTTCAACTCTAGAAATGAGTTCAAGTCCCCTTTTATAGAGAAAAGAAAATACCCTCCAAAATCTGTTCCAGGTCGGTTCTAGAACTGCTCTGACCTGACTATCAGTTGACCGGCCAGTCGAACGATCCAAGTATGCGATCAATCGCCTGGTCGACCGCTCAACTGCAGGACTTACTGGAAATGTCAGTCGACAGGCCAAATGGGGTTTTTTTTTTCCTCGTGCAACATCGGTCGACCGCTCGGTCGACCGATTTAAATTCTTGTGCATGTCGGTCGACCACACGGTCGACCGAACCTCTGGCATAGAGTTACCTCCTTTGTTTTTGCCTCTCTCTATACACCTCTAATGGTAGTTACCTGGCAGATGTGTTTACTGAGGTAAGGAAATACCATGAATCAAAGTGGTACAGGTGGCGGGCAGGATTGATCCATGTCTATTTCAGCAATCGCTGGGCAGATGTTGCCCTGATATGTCTGGTGCTGCTCTGTTATGTCTGGCGCTGCTGCTCTTGCTTATTATTGTGCGGTCCTTTGCTGCCTTTTCTTACTTTCGCCTGCCATATAAAGGTCTACTATCTCACCTGTTTTCACTGATAAATGTTATTGCTTTTCATATACTGTTTGAAGTGTGATTTAAGTATCTCATGGCCGAGTCTGATGATATAGAACATATTGTTTTTGATAGGCCACTCAATGCTATATTTTTGTTAACTTACATGATGTTTTAGGTCTGAAGTTCATTCTACTGCCACTGCTAATTTTAATGTACAAGTTCTTATCAGTTGGCCCCAACATAGACATGGTGTTGGATAGTGGACAACTGGATTACATTTCACTTGAAAGATTTTGGCTTAGGATTCTAATATTTTGGCTGTTTGGCTATGGTCAATTGTTAGAGACTTGAGTGTCTTGAATAATCTCACTGCAATAGGACTTTGTTGGAGATGGCTGACTATGACGTGCAGGTGGATTTGTAAGAAATCATACTCGTTCAATTATCCTGAGGCTTATGGTTGGGCTATTCAATTTGCAGTTGATAGTGCTTTTGGTGTCCACGTATATCCATGTTATGTGCATGGATTCTTAATAGATCTAATTTTCTTCTATTAGCGATTCTTGAGAGCTTTTGGATGCATTGCTTTGGTTTGTCTCATTTATGCATTCAATCCTCTTTTCTGGTTTAAGTTCTCTATACATGTTTCTCTGAGAGGGAGAGCTTTGTTTTTTCTACTTGATCAAGTGTGAGGGCTCGAAATGGGATTGTGGAGAAAAGACATTGGATACTAAACTTAAGAATGTTAAATATCACCGTTTGAAATTTGAAGTATGTTCTGATTTAGTTCTTCTTCAATAGTCTTTCAAGGTTTCAAGGAGATGATTTACATTGTAGACAGGTGGAGGATATTAGACAGTAGGGTGCCAAGACGGAGGATTTTGGCCAATAGGACTACTTGAAGAATTCAATGGAGGGTGTGCATTATCCCTGAACAGAAGCTACTACGCGAGGATGTTATTAGGGATAATCTTTATATGGATTTTGAATAAGCTTAGAAACTATGAAGCTGGATGTTTAGTTAGATTTGGACATCTTGCTCCCAAGTTTTATTTTGGCACAAATCTTATAGGAGCTGATATTGACACCCACCGATTAACACCCCACCAGATTATCACAAGAGTGCCATTAATTTTTTTGAACACTTCTACCCCCCAAAAAGGGTCCAAAATGCCCCCCTCCTTCTTACCCCAGTTTGCCATATTCGATCGAGCCTCCTCCTTTCGTGGCAAACGCCGACGGTCCGCCACTCCCCGCTGCCCTCCCCCTCCTTCCCCGCCCTCCAACCCTCACCCCCTCTTAGCCCCCTCTGTATCAAATTGCTGCTTTGTTGTCCCTGGTGCTGATTTTGGAAACTTGATTGCCCTTGATTTAGGACGATGATTCTGAAGCATGAGCCCTACTCTTCTCAGCTTTCTCCTTAGGTGATGCTACTTTTTCTTCAGGAATGTCACCTCCCGATGAAGTTTTCTGTAACTTCCCAGATGACATAACCTTTTCTTCGTGAAGTTCGGTCTCCAATGTCAGTCTCAGCTTGGATTCAAAATCTACTCTCATTTTATCAATGGAGTGGAACAGTTCTTTGATCTCAGGATCATCTCTTCTGGTGACAATTATCACAAATTACTTCTAATAGAATGTTCTAAAACAAACAATATTTGTTCCTGACAAAAACATGCCTATATGCCTTTAAACTGGGAGCAACAACAAAAAGAAATGTAGATGAAGAGATTAGCAGAGATAGTACCTGGATATATTACCTTGCTAAAACAACTCTTCATGTGATCACCATACTGAAAGCAATAAATATGTGTGAACATTGTAAATTAGGTCATTAGACAGATGATGTCATGGGACTAACCGCGAAACACTCAGAACTCTCTTTATGAACGAGTTGAAATTATGCTTTGACCTTCATATATAATCATATGTAAAAGAATGAATCTATTGATAAACTGAACAAAATATGTCTACTAGTCCAGAACTCTCTTTACAAACTCATTCTTTCCTTTTCTCACAAGTCATATATGGAGCTTCTTGTCGTTGTCTTCTGCAGGTTTGCTGGATGTAGGATTGATTTGATTTCATGTGGTTGAGAAACAGTGTGTTGAGATCTCAGATCTCTCTTCACTTTTGTGCTAATTTTGCTAACTGGAGCTTTTCTTTCGTTTTCTATTGGATGCCCAGCTCTTCACCTGCTAGATACTAGTTCTCATATAATCTACCCACACCTTACATGATAGAGTTACAAGTATCTGATCATATCATCGGACAGTCTACATTTTTCATTGGTAACTTTAAACCAAGGCATCTTATTGTCTGAATTTGGACAAGATAAACCCATGATCCAAATTTAGAGGCATATAGGCATGTTTTTGTCAGGAACAAATAAATACCGAATGATTCTCGTTTCAGTTTTGCGAGTTCCGGCTGATTCCAGAGGGGGGGGGGGGGGGTGAGCTTGCGGGGATGATCGGGGGAAGCTTGGGAAAGTTGGGGGGATGGGGGGGGGGGTGGGGGGGGGGGGGGGGGGGGGGGGGGGGGGGTGTTCTTTTGATCATTTTTGAAAAATTGGTGAGTGTTTGATGAGTGTCTTTATCAATTTTGTGGGTGTCATAATCCGATGAGTGTGTTAATAAATTTGATGAGTGCCAATATCCGCTCCTAAGTCTTATGGGTTACTATCAACAACAAGAAGGGAGAGAATGGGCAACTATTTTCAATGCTCTAAGTTACTTTAGCTGATCATTTGGCATATGAACTGAGCATTATCATTTTTTTTTATAAATATCATCTTTTATTTGCTTGTAATTGTCTCTGATTGATGAGGGCTAACTGGAGATGCCAAATTAGGCTGCCAAATGTTTCTGGAACCTATTTCTTACTGGTTAAATTTGAGCGCGACAACCACAATGATAGAGACCAATTGTCTTGGCTGACTTGAAGACACAAGCATGCTTGTGTTGTTCCACAAAAAATAAATGAAGCATGCATGATGAGTTCAATGAGATCAAGCATACATGAGATGTTTTGTCAGCACATAGAGCAAGACTTTGTAATTTAAGTTTAAATACTTGAAAGTGACTTTCATACCATAAATATGAAAATGAGTTGGCCATCGAGGTTGTAAAAGGAGATGTCACTGGCAGGTAGATGATAAGCTGAAAATTAGAAAGAGAGAGAAGTTCAGTTGAACTCTTGTAATATTCTCTTTCTTCTTCTTCTCCTCCCTCCTTTTGTTTCTATAATAAATTGGGTATTATGGGTTGGAGTGAGTGAGATTAGAGTTGTAATCTCTTCTTATTTTCTCTTTTTTGATTAGTGGATTCTTCTTACTCTCCTCTCGTGGACGTAAGTCACATTGATCGAACCGCGTTAAATACCGGTGTGTAGTTCTCATTATCTCTATTAGCGATATTTTCTATTTGGATGTCTATTTGTATTTGTCATCTCTTATATCAAAAGCCCACTGGTACAATAAACTGGTATTAGAGTTAGTATTATTTTCTTGTGGGTTTCGAGATGTGGCTTCGACAAAGTACAAAATAGAGAAATTCGACGGGAAGAGTAGCTTCAGCTTGTGGAGAGCAAAAATGCACCCTCTCTTGGTGCAACAAGGCTTGTTGAAAGTCTTGTCTGGTAAGTACCTGGAATCCATATTTGAGGATGAGAAGGATGAACTTGAGATGAAGACGAATAGTGTCATACAACTTTGTCTAACCGATGAAGTTTTACAAGAGGTTGCCAATGAAGATAACGTCGCTGGTTTGTTGCTCAAATCAAGGGGAGAATATGATATGTAAGCTTAAAAAGACAATATATAATCTTAAGCAAAGTCCGCGAGCTTGGTTTGATAAGTTCAGCTGTATCATCTATGAAGCGGGGTTTCAGAAGTACTATTCTGATCATTATGTCTTCATTCACATGACTTCTTTAGGTACTGTGATTCTTGTTGTTTATGTTGATAAATTCTACTAACTGAGAGTGATGTTGATGGTACTGAAAAAGCTAACGAGTATTCTAGTCTTAATTTGTGACCAAAGACATGCGTATTGCCAAAATACTTTCTTGAAATTGAAATTGAGTAGTCTTTTCTCAACAGAAGTATGCTTTGGATTTACTATAGGAGATTAGACTACTTGGTTGCAAGCCAGTGCTTATTCCTATGGAAGTTGATGATGAGTCGTGGGAGGAGGCTGGATCTCTATGAGGATGTTTCTCGTAAACTTATCTATTTCACAAGTACAATACTGGATATTGTCTACACCTTTGGACTGGCGAGTTACTTTATGCACAGATCTGGAGAGATTCATTGGAAAGCTGCCTTGAGAATCCTGTCATATACCAAAGGATCTCTGGGAAAGGACTATTGTATAAAAATCATAGACACCTGTGGATTAAAGTTTTTTTTTATTCTAATTATACAGGGGATAAAAGAGATAAAAAGTCTACTTATGGCTGCTGCACTTATGTTGGAGGTAATTTAGTTTTTTTTTTGCTAACTGGAGGTAATCTACAACTATCTGAGACCTGTCAAGGGAATCTACATCTCTCTCAGATCTTTTCCTCTCAAATTCTCATATAACATTTTCAAAGTATGCATTTGTTTTTCTAGTCTTGTGAAGTTGATTCACTAGTGTACTTGGGGCATTTTTTTTAAAAAAATCTCATTTTTTAATTTAATTAGAAAAGATGAACTCTCAGAAATTTAATTACAAAAGTCAACCTCTGATGTGCCATGTAGACGCCACGTAAGCACATGGCACATCTGTTTTGCATACGTGACAATTTTTTATTTTGTAAAGTTTCTCCCCTATGTTCTGGGTCGCTAACCCTAAACCTAAATTAGGCTAAAAATGAAAAATCAGGTTTGGAAACTATTCCTCTCCCCCCTCGGCTCTTGCCTATTCTCTTCCTCCCCTCGCGTCTCTTTTCTCTCCCACTTTTATTTTCTCTCTACTATTTTCTCTCCATGTTCTCTCCCTCTTTCCTATTCTCTCTCCCCCTCCCTCTCCGTTCTTCGTGCTTCTCTTGTAAAATAAAATGAAAAAAATGCCAGGTTTAGTATTGTCAATCTATAATTTAAAGGCCAAGTATTTTAGGTTTCGGGCTGTCAAACCAGAACTTAAAACACCAAGTACTTTAGATTTTGGGTTGTCAACCTAGAATATAAAAAACCCCTATAAAAATAAAAGATATGCCACGCAGACGAGGCAGGCAGACGAGGCAGTTTTGCCCCTCCTGACGCTGCTAAAAGAGGTCAACTTTTGTAAATAAAATTTGGAGAGGTTTACTTCTGTGATTAAATTCAAAAATGAAATCCTAAAAAAAAAAATTTGCCCTATACTTGTCACGATTGCATTAAGGGACTTCCATTCAGCATGTTGTGGGCTTGTATGTTTCATTATCTTCTTACTGTTTCTCAAAAAGGGAAACCGAGCTCACTGGCTTAAGTAAGGCTGGGAAGTAAAAGAGTTCAATACATTGTCTTAGTTCAAAGATTGAAGTTTTACGTTGTTGAAACTACGTTTTTGGGTATCAGGGTTTCATCCTTCCAAACAATCAGGTCTGTTCTGGCTCTGGTAACCAGTTCTGGGACTCGAACTGAAGTTTGGATGATCCTGCAGGGTGCAGTTAATTCCTCATGTTAGCCAACCTTGGAGTTCCTTTTAATGGCCTTAGAATGTAAGATTCTTAGCACAACTTGTCACTGATATGTCCTTTCTGTTCAAAGAGAGAGATATTTTTTTTTTTTTTTTGAGATAAAAACCCTGAGGCAGAAAACCCCGGTTTTTCATTAATAAGAAAATAACTAAACAATCTAAAGGCTAATGGTTATAAAGATGTATAGGCACATACAGTTGAAAAAGAGGATCTTATTTCTCCATCTCATCTAGGAACTCATAACATTGTTTAAACATACAGAAAGCATTTTTTGAGCGTCTTTTATATATAAGCTTATCGAAATTCATAAATGGCTAGCAAGTGATTCTTGAATTAGTTCAGTAATTAACAAGAAACTTCATTGCTAAGTGATACTTTAAAGTCATTTGGCCATTACGTAAATGCGAACTCTGAAGAGTATTTTGATTTCTGAAAATATCATTGTTTCTCAATTGGAATTGTCGGGTTGGACTGTTGCATACTTCTGTTCTCATGGTGTCATCTAGTGGTCATTGATTGATAAGATTTATGTAATTCCTCGTATGCATGCTGTCAGCTGCTGTCCAGTGATTGATGTGATTAGTTCTTAAATACTGATCCAAGTTACTTAAGGGGTAATCAACCACACATAAGCGAAATTTCGGCCGGCTATTTTCCTAGGACTTATCACTTGACTCATGTATCTGTTTCCCTCTCTATCTCTGTTTTTTTGGAAAATGGATCTGTTTCCTTTGTCTCTTAAATGCCTGCATGATTGTGTTTATAATAATGAAAGAGATGATCATTACATCTGTTATTAAGTATTAACCATCCAATACAAAGCAACCAACTAGCGAGTACTTCATGCAAATGACAGGAAGAAGAAGCTTCTGACACTACTTTGTCTTATTATTTGGGGCCTTAGAAGGAGTAGGTTACTAATAGGTAGTAGCTCAAGCATTCAAGCAAAATTGGTTGTTTTTTTTTTTGTAAAACCATTCTTTCAGTGTCAAACCCATGGGTGAACCAAACAGCCTCTATCCAATTCCTCTCAACTGTGCTCCTCCTGTTCCTGCTAAGTTCAATCTTCCACCTCGGAAGGTTGAAGTAGAAAAACTTCCGAGATCCCATTCAGGGTATCACTACATGATCAAAGAGCACATAGTGGACATCGACATAACTCTGGTTTAAGACTGTAAGGCAAAGGCTGAATGAAGTACGCCCTAATATTGCACCTTCAAGACCCTGCACCATATTCAAGTTCCTAGAGAGACTACGGCGCTCTGGTGATGATGGAAAGGAGTACGGTCCTCTTGTTGTCTCGATAGGCCCTTACCACTACTTCCCTGATCCGCGAGGCACTATGAAAGCCATGCAGGATCACAAGTGGCAATGTGTGCGCCACCTACTTTCACGCCATCAAATCGAGATCGTGCTAGCCATCTCCTGGATAAATGCCTTGTAGGTCTTAAAGAGTTGGATAGCGAAGTTCGAGGATGCTATTCCGAGAATTTGTACTACTTGGATCCTCCCAAACTTGCTTCCATCATGTTGATGGATGGTTGCTTTATTATCCATCTCATGTTAAAGCAAGTGGAGAACGAGAGGGTTGAGGAGGAAGAGGAGGAGGTAGTGGTTGTGGTGGAAGAAGAGAGCAAGGATGTGGTGGATGGTAAGGGAAAGGCGAAAGTGGAGGTGGAAGAGGAGGAGAAGGTGAGTTGGAGATGGGGAAAGGGGAAGAGGAAATAGAGGGACCTCTAATAGGCATGTTATGGGTGTGGAACCTCATAGTGTTTGACCTATTAAAGCTTGAAAACCAAATACCTTTCTTCGTCATCCAAACCATTTTTGACATCATCAAAACCCCGAAGGACAACGGTTTGGACCTCGTTAATCTTGCAATGAGACTCTTTCGCGACATCCATCCCAACAAATCCAAAGCATCCACGACCGTGCCTGCAAGCCAAATCCATCACCTGCTCCATCTCTTTCATTCATCTCTTGTTCCATGTAAACATAAACCACCAGCACCAACGCCACCAGAGTGGATTCCAAGTGCAATGGATCTAAAGAGGTCTGGGGTCAAGTTTGTGAAGAAGGAGAGTGCAGAATGCCTATTGGATGTCTCTTTCAAAGATGGACGAATTGAGATTCCTCCACTGCAAGTCTACGACTACTCCAAATCTCTCTTTCGGAACCTTGTTGTCTTTGAGCAGTGTTTTGCAGATGTTGGAAAGTACCTCACGAACTATGCCAAGTTCATGGAGTGCATCATTAGTTCAGGGGAGGATGCAAAGTTGCTCGGCTCGAAGGGGATTGTGTGAACAGGCTTGGAACTGACGAAGCAGTAGCAGATCTCTTCAAAAGGCATAACAATATTATACAATACGCTTCTGATGAGAATTATCTGGCAGAGGTTTATATTAAGGCAAAGAAGTATCATGAATCCAACTGGCGCAGATGGCGAGCCCATCTGTCACGCAACTTTTCCAGCAATCCATGGGCAGGTTTTGCAATTATAGCAATGGTGCTGCTGTTCTTGCTTGTAGTTGAGGAGTCATTTTTCGCTGCATTGTCATACTTCCGCTCTCCATAGCTTTTAGTCATCTTGCATGTTATTGTGGGGACACATTATTGCCTTCTATGTACCCCTTTGAAGTGTAAATCATGTGTTTCATGACTGAATCTCATGATATTTGAGCTAAACTCTTGTGTTTGGTTGGACAATCAAAGTTTACGCTTGTCTTCACCTGGTCTTTGTTTGGTTTTATGCTTGCTCTGTTGGCCTAATTTCCCCTTCATCTGCCTGTTATACTATGTGTGCACACTTGCGCGTCTATGATGAGCCTTTACTCTCATTATGGAAACTTTGTCCCTGCTGCTTTCTCTTCACCAATGAACTGCTGCTCGTGCGGTAAAATAGTTTCTTCCTATGCGGGCTTGCATTTTCTTTAAGGAAACTCCCTTGCATATTTCTGAATGCGTTGCTGCTACTAGCTATTGTACGAGGAAAGATTCAGTAAGTTTTTCTGCGCCAGGACCCTTCAAGTCTTTTGACGCTTTGATTGGTCCAATCCTGCTTGAACTT